>CAKNYM010052741.1:75338-126082 GCA_932195095.1 Andricus curvator | reverse complement strand
GTCAGATTCGTGTTCATCGATCAAAAATATACGGAAAAAACCTTTATGTGTACTCTTATGATGCCTCAGGTGAAAGTATGCTTGATAAAACTATTATATAAGGGTCAGATCGCACACTTGAAGCCGCCATCTTGGTTTGACATCATGTCTTTTCAAAAAAGGCCAGACGGCATTTGAAACTAGAGATAATAAGCTTCCATTTGAGCCCAAATACGCCTCAAAATTCCTAAACCTCTTCTGGGCAGGGGGGGGGGGGTCTCCCGTTGACAGAGAATGCCCCATATGTAAAATGTAGCTATTTGGTTCAAAATTGAATTATTTTCGTTGAATATTTAATTATTTTCTTGAAAATTCATTTATGTTTTCAAAAATACATGTTTTGGAAATTAAATTTTTGGTTTAAAATTGAAGAAAAAGTTGAAATTTTAATTTAATTTTCGCCTGAAAATTTATAATAAAATCAATAAATCTACGTTAAATTTTCATCTAGTGATGAGGAAATATTTGGTGTATATTGACTGAAAAGAATTAACTTTAGTCCAGAAGTTTTATTTTGTTGAAACTGAAATCTCGGTTCCAGAATTCATCTATTTAAGTTCAATGTTCAACTATTTGATTCAGAATTAAATTATATTTTTGAAAACTGAACTGTTTTCTGGAAAAAGTTATATTTTTACATGGAATGTTATTTTTTTTATTTCAAAAGTCTGTTATTCTATTCTGGGTCCAGACTTCCTTCTCGTTTGGTTTAAAATGATATGGTTGAAAATGCAATTATTTCGATAAAAGGTATTCTTTTTTAACTGACAATTAGAGTTGCAACCTTCAACGCGGACTTCATCCGGCAGCTCGTTTTACGGGGGTGGGGGGGGGGGGTGTAAAAATAGTTTTCAACACTAACTGACATTCCTCCTTTTGGATTGAAGTCATCTCTAATGGTACATAAGTCTTAGTAGGAAATTCATCTCTTTTGCCTAAAAAATACATTTTTGTCGAAAATGTAACCTCTAAGAAATTCCTCCTTTTGACATAAAATTTTTTTCGGTTCTAATATTGTTTTCGAAGTCAAAATTTTGGTATTTTTTTCAAAACCGGCATTCATAGAAGCTGATTAAATATATTCTTTATAATATCTGTAAGTGTATTCCGATCATTTAATGCATTGTCTGAGTAGTAAAAATAAAGAATCTATGAAGATGCTCATAGGATAGGTTCTTGTGTCGCATATGACAAATTTACAGTGCTTATATTTGGTCCACAATTATTAATCTTACTGTAATATAAAAGTATGGGGAAGCAATTTTTAAGTAAGGTGTTTATGCTGGGCAATAATGACACTGCATCAGTGATTCTTGACTGCGTGGATCCCGCATTTCATGTGTCTAGGACGAGCCAGGTGTTGGAGCCTCGTGTAGTAGCCGCCAGAGGTCGCCTTTTCGTGCACTTGGCGACAACCGTTACCGGCTGATGCCGATGGAATTCATAACCGAGTCCTTTGTTGTGTGCCGGATGTAATTTAGTTGAAATAATTTTTTTTATATCTTTTATTATTAAATGACGGCATTTAACGTAGTTTTCTGTGTACAAATAACGTACACATTTGTTACAAACAATCCTTACTCTAAAACCTTATCCCAAGATTCATGAAACTTGACAAAAGAAGGTTTCGTGAACCTTGGAAAGTTTGCAGTTTCGGTTTGGCGGGAAAATTCAAATGCGTTGAAGTTAGAAAGGTCGATTTAAGCTCAATATGACTAAATACAAGGTTTCTATGTTATTCTGTGCTCTACTGGTATAAATCGGAGTCCCACCTATGTTACATTACGCTAAGGTTTCGATTAACCTAACCTCGGCCTGACTTCGGCACGCATGCGCACAATTTGCAAAGAGCATTCCTAAAGTAATGCGGCTTGGTTCCACGGAGCATTCCATTGATCTTAGGAGCAACTCTCATGTCATGGAAGGCTCCGTGAAGACCCGTCCCTGGCTAAGCCCTGGGTCTCGCGTACAATACGTAAATCTACCGAGTTTACATTTTTATACGTATCCTGGTCCACTCGATGTTCGTATTCTGCGACTGCTGAAATTCGTAGCCGAAATCCAAATGAGCCTCCACCCAATGACCATGGTGACCATTTTTCCCCATGGTGACGTCACCCTCGTGACATGACGCTTACCGGATGGTAAGGATGTCAACGTCTTGTCAGAATCTGACTGGCCCAGCGGTAACTTTGGCGTAACTTGGTAACCCTGGTGATAAGGTGGTTACTGGTGGTTGTCATGCGTTAACCAAGGTAACCAAGGTCAGCGTGCCGGAAACTCTGGCAATTCTTCAACGTGGCGACTCAGCCCTGGTTGTTTTAGAGTCGTAAATTGGAATCTTGACGTCCCGCCTCAAGAGCGTGGCGCAACGAGACTAATGAAAGATGGCGACCACATGTGGAACCAACCAATGCATTTGAGACCCGCCATATTGAACTGAGGTTGGGAAGATGGTGGTGTGGGATGGTAGGGCCGTGATTGGTTGCGGGTCCTTTCCTCAGGGTGTGTTGAAAAACTCACTAGCAACCTTCGCTGTCATCATTCATCTCTGGCTTTCGTGGTATTATGATTGACGATGTGCTCTTCGTGACGTCACGTCACGCCTCGCTGAACTGGCTCTGAATTACCAATCAAGGGTGGCGGCCAGGCAAGCTGATAAGCGGCAATGTGTCCTAGGGCCGCCATTATGACTTGAAGTCGGTAACCATGGAGACGTGCGATACTTGAAACATGGTTAATGATAGGTACTTTATACAGGGCTCGTTAGTGATTTCTGGTAAACTTCGATTGACGATCCATCTCTGGTTACCGTGTTGTTGTTATTGAACTCGAATTTGACAGGTGGAGGTTATTTAACATGAAAGCATACAAATATCGGAAGGTGAATAATCATGAATTACATATTCTGATTAACGCTACTGGCCGAGGTGACTTTCGCTCTTGGTCGGTGGATTGAAAAAAAAAACTATTTTTAAACCCCTGACGCGGAATTCAAAATTTAAGTGACAGGTAAGTCAATATTTACCCTTTCACAACTTACTTACACTTCCATTTTTTACAGAATTTTCTTAAAACTAACATCCATCCATACCTTGTCTCTAAGACCGCACGCTCTGATCGCCTTGCCTTACTCGCTTCGCCTCGCACACATGTCCCTACTTTCTCGCTTTGCCTCGCATTGGCAAACTCTGTCTCCGCGGCTACTTATATCTACTTCCTCTTCAATTTACAATCTTTTTTTCTCCATTCCTCTTCCTCCTTCCATTTCTTCTTCTCCATGTTACCCAATACCCCCTTCACCCATGCTACTGCCCTTTCCCCACCCTTTTCATGCACGAATACCTCCATGCTTATCCCACTCCTTTCCACCTCCACGCACTCCTCCAACCAGTGCTCCACTCTTGCATCCCCCTTCCCACACATTTCACACATTCTCTTTTCCTTAGAGAGCCAGAACCTATTAAAACCGTCCATGCACCCACATCACATCCTTGCTATAAGTTTCTGACTTCCTTTCTCACACAAATATTGCGCTCACCCTTGGGATAATCCACACATAGTTTCCGTTAAACCTTGACTCCCTTATTCTCACTTCCCCTTCTGTCTTTACTCTCTCCATACCGTTTTTCTTAACCATATTATATACCTTCCTTCTTCCTCGTGCATCCTTCTCACTTCATCCATCTGCAGTCCATTCATTTTAAAATATCTGCAATTTATACCAAGATGAACCTCTTAATTCATCAACGGCTAGGTCAATTGAAATAAAATTTCGCAGAAAACTTTAACGGACTCTGTTAAACATTTCATCTGTTGAAAATATTTAAAGGTTCTTTGCGGAATTACTCAGAAAAAGATTAATAACTCTGTTAATTTCCAAAATGCGGTTACGTCATCAGACTAAGAGCGAACCTTTCCGTAGAGATTAGATACCTTTCCACCTCCGTGCTCATCACTTCGAGAGCAACTTCTATTACTCGGGCAGCCACCATTTGTGTACCACGCTTCCTTTCGACTTGGCGTAATGTAGGATACAGTGAAATGAACTGTTTTATTTACAAATTTTAAAACTGGTGCAAAAATCAATTAAAAAATCCCTCTGCACTAACACACATTATTCAATTTACATACATTTTGCCTAATTTTCTAAAATGCCAATAAAAATGAAAGGTTTTCAATATTTGAAGAAATCTTAACTAATACCGTCCAAGAAAAGTGCAGTTAGAAAACGGGCAGGTACAAAAATTTGTTGTACAAATACGGAGCTCTCGTTCTGCGCATCATTACGCAGATCACCATTCGTTTGCTGTTCATGAACAAGAAGTATGAGCTTGAAATCGGAGACGAATTTCATCGAAATATCATTGATCTTTATAAGATCAAATAATACTTTCAAATTATCGTACGTCTCCTTAATTCGAGGCATTATTGCTAGCATGATCAGTTTCTGCACACTCGTCGATTTTTCTACTTTTCTTTTTTTTTGCAGGTGGGCCTTCTTGATCACAATGTCCTAGATATTGTCAGAGGTGAAACTTTGGCGTCCAAAAATCTCACCTGTGACTCTGGCTTATATTATTACCCATTTTTTGTGCACTCCAGCTGTCAACTGGCTTATTGCCTGAAATGAGAAGGGGACACATTTGATTAAAACCAAGATCTAGGGCGCCAGCCACTAGCTACAATTAAAATTGCTTACGATTGTCTAGCTAATGACAATTTGAAACAAGTTTTACCGAAATTCTCAAGGTCTTTATCACTGTCGAGACTCTAACTCAGGGGGGGGGGTCGTCCAAGCACATAATAAACTTCAAGCCACCCTTTGTAATTCATAATAGAATTTACGAGGACGGTATCAATAAATATCAATGTTAATCACGACCTAACCCCAATCTCACCATTTTAACATACATGGTCGACCCCATAGCTTTAATTATTTACAATTATCAAAATGTCGACCATGTGAACCTTCTCGTAGTTAAAAAAAGAACGGGCTCATAACCTCCATCTTACAAGGACGGACGCGACACAAGGTTACATAACGCGAAGCCGAATCGTAACGCATTTTTCCTCTTTACCGCTACAATGGAATTATGATGAAAGGAGAGCAAAATTGAAATTTATTTTGATACTACCGTAACACTGTTACGGAAGAGAGCATCGAAACGCGCACTAAGAGCACTTATAAGGGTCAATCACTTTGGCGAGATCTCAACATCTACACAACTTCGGTATTATCGTTGAAATGTCGCCCAACTGATTTGCCAAAAAGAAAAGTTACAGTACCTTACGTCCCGACACATATTGTGCCTTGGAAAAGTCAATTTTGGTCTCCATGGCCACTTAATTCAAAGTTTTATACAGCTCAAATTTCGAGTATAAACTAATAGCTACGGCTAAACGTGCCGAGGTGAACAACGAAAGTGACGGGGCGCCACGCAACGTAGATGCTCCCGGAAGGTGCGTCCATCTTTTTCTGCTCAGTTCACCAATGACAGCGCAGCTTTCTCGCACCAAACGCCGGTGTGCTGTAAGTAAACCCGTGGGAACTCCGATTTCAATATGGTCGCCGGAAGTCACGTCAATCGTCCTAGCGACAGAATAGAGAAAGTAATTAAAAGACAATCAGATCTCGACATTTTGGGCATATTCAGATTGTAAAGCTTCCTCTCGGTAATTTAAGTATCCCCGAGAGGGCGCTTTACTCGTTTTAGCCCTGTGTCGATATGTAAGATGCATTCTGGCACCATAGGAGTACCGGCGGTACCCGTTGGGAACATACCTTTAAGTTCATGAGTTAAAAAGGGACAGAGCGATACTCTGCCGTTTCTCTCTCTATCTCAGAAAAGTGCAACCTTCACGATTCTGCACTGGACGAGGACAACGTCCCGGTGAGACTCCCCCTCTACCTCCTTCTTATCAGGGGTTGAGTGTCGTGTCGTTGCGACTTGGCTCCCGAGCTCTCTCTCTTTCTATTGCTTGTTGTTGGCTTGCCCGATAGGCTAGAAAAGAACAGCGACATCGTGATTCCACCATTCCTTATATTGGAGACGGTCACCTACTCACTAGGCCAGAAAGAGACAGTGCGGTTCGGTGAACTCCCTCCTCTCACTCTACCTTGGCATGGAGGGACTGGTATTGGCATGGTGGCTGTTACGTCCGGATTTTACGGAAGTCGATGTTATTCTGCTGGCACCAACGATGATTGGACGTTGAATGTTCCAAGGGTCCGTTGCTGCTTTGATTGGCTTGAAAGCCAAAACCGCGAAATTATATTTAATGAGTCCAGGAATTCACAAAAACAAAACAATTTGCACAATTAACAAACGATTCACAGTTTTATTTATTATTATTCAACACTATTGTGTATAATTGATTTCACATTAATTTACAACGTTGAAAAGATAAAGTTTTATTTCGAAGATCAGTAATTGTTTGAATGCAGGAAGGCTTTTTCCTGACGTTTTTGAACGCGCGCACCTATATTTATAAGTTTGAATCTGGTGACGTAGAAGGGCTCGCACTCGCAATGTCGTCATTAATAGCCAATCACAATTCCAGTTTTACGTCGATGTCGACATCATCCACCAATCAGCATGTGGATGATTTCACCCTCGACGCTACAAAATAAGTCAGAGCTCTGATCCAGACCGATCCAGATCAGTCCATGTCGATTTATGAATTACGCAATATGAGTCAACCCTTTCATCCTGTTTACCACATATTTTCGGCGCCCTTCTGTCGGGACTTAATCTAGAACGGATATTCTTAATTGCTATGACTAATTCTACGACGCATTTACCTATGAAAGAGAGAGAGAGAGAGAGAGAGAAAATATGCATCATCACTGCATCATTTCTCGATATTTCCATGTAACCTGATTTTCCCCTCTAGTACCATCGAATTCATAATACAACCCATTAAATCTTACATTATTATTTACAGCTATTAAATTATTTTAGCCAATTCTTCCATGAACAAATTTATAATAATTTATTCATTATCAAACGGCCTTAAATGTTATTAACCAATTATTATTATTATTATTAACAAAAGAAAATTAAGTTTTTCTAACGACAGAGTCGCAATCAAATAATTATTTCCCCAATAAATAACCAACTCAACTATTGAGTATGTTTTCATTTACTAAATAATCGACTCCTCGAATAAGTTCAGATTTTCAATTTATTCCCGCGTAAAGATGGTGTCACGTGACTTTAGAAAATCGCATTTCGTCACACCTTTCCCCCTATTTTAAAAAGTTGTTCCTCTTAACAACTTTTTACCATTGTTATTAACCTAATTTTGTGAGATTCTATTACACTTTAGTAAGGAGATGATTATTCTCAGAAAATAAGTACTCAAAGAAATTACCGGAGGAATTGAGAACTTTACAGATGCCCGAGTGACGCATCAAGAGTTTGAAGGTACTTTTCCGCATCGAGAATATTACCCTTCGAAACAATACTTGCAGTGTTTACGTTTTCCTAACCCTGTTTCTCCACTTATTGCGAATTACAGTAAATTAAATTATTTCCTCCCTTCCAATATCACAAGTGATGACTTAAATTCATTTTTCCTATTACCGTTCTATTTCCCTTTTCTTTATAAGTTAACTCATTCATCACATGAGTGAAAACAGTCACTACAAGTGACAACCTAACCTCTACCTGTCACTTTTCCTTCTGAGTCAGATAAGTACTATTTATTTATTTTTATATTAATGATTAAATTCTATAAAAAATTCTAGGAATATTTCTTTGTTAAAAATTTAATTTCTCTTTCAGGTTATCCGTTGAATTTCAAAGAAAAATATGAAGGAAATACCAAATGGTCACCTAGAAAAATTCAATCTCTATCGAAATTTATGAGTATCCAAATATTAAGGGAGTGAAGAATAAATTACTTTTAGGATAAACAAAGGCGATAAAAACAATCAATGAAACCCAAGGTAAGATTTAATTAATTATTTATTTTAATTCATAATGACAAGGTGAAAATCCAAACATATTTCAGGCAATGAAATCCTAATATCACCTCTACAATTTTGATCAATTTAAATATATTAATTAACAATTTCCAAAATTAATTCAACTTCAACAAATTCGAAAGAGAAATTATATATATACATAAAAAAAAAATGAAATCGCATTAAATTTGAGTTTATAATTAAAATTGCTTCACACAATTTTAGACTTTTACTAGATTAAAATTATTCGTTATTAATTAAAAATCGTTAATAATAAAATTATTTATATAGTACGAATTAATTAATTCTATATATCTATTGGATTAATAAAATAAGGAAAATAATACCAGAAGTTACGTACTTTTTAAATTGAGCGTAAAAATATAAATCTTGAATTTTTAATCAAAAGAAAGCATAAGGAAAATATATTTACATGAAATATTTACATTCAATTACTTACTCATATGGGACAAATTGATTCTAAAGAAATTGCAGAATTAAATTTCACCTTGTCAAATTATATATGTTAATTATAAGACATCTATATTTTTAAACTTTTATTTTGATTTTTTTTTTAAATGCAATAAGAGGATTACTCCAAATTGCTCAAAAACTCCTGCAAAATTAGTCCCACGCACAACAACGAAATTTATACATATATTAATCCTATATTAAATCTTATTACTTTAATTCTTTCATACATGGCTTGACGGTCGCGAAAGGCACATTTTATCTTTCTTTTGGTGCGTGGGCCTCACGCCGCTTCACAACCCCGGCTTATGCCGTACGAACCCACAGGAAACCCACAAAAACCTGGGGGCAGGCTGCAGCCTTCCCTATTTACAATATTTCTACTTATTCACTCATACATTAATAATTTAATCTTGCAAAAATTTCCAGCAATTTAGAAATTCAAATATTTCAACCAAAATCTGACCCTAGGGCAACCATTCTATTTACCCCTCCCTTTAGAATAAAGAAAATTAAAATTTTTCTCTTATTCTAAAACTTTTAAGCTTACTTCAAAATTACTCATCTATAGGATGAGCTGCCAATTTTAATTTATCCAAATGAACAATTTTTGATTTATTAGGACCTATTCTGATTTGAGCATTCCGAGTTCCCAATAATTTCTCAATTACAAATGGGCCATCAAAAAATGGATCAAATTTTTTATCATGTCTATTTTCTCTTTTTAAGTAAACTGGGGCTCCCACTTTGAAATTTTTTGGATTTGCTTTCAAATCATAGTACCTTTTAGACCTCTCCTTAGCATTTTTGAGTCGTTCATTAGCTTTGGATTGAATGTTATCTAATTTTAAGAAAAGTTCGCGCAAATAATCAACATAAGTTCTTTCAGGAGGTCTCTCATCAAAACCTGTGGGAAATACTGCCTCTCTCCCGAATACCTAGGTGTATGGGGCGAATCCCGTACCTTCATGAACTGCGGTATTGTAAGAAAAAACGGCGAATCGGAGCCATTCGTCCCAATTATGAGGACCTTCGAAATGGCGCAAATACTCAATTAGAGTATGATGACTTCGTTCAAGGGATCCAAGACTTTGAGGATGGTAAGCAACAGATTGGATTTTTTTGATTTTGAAAATTTTACAAAAATTTTGAATTACCTTGCTCGTTAAATTCGTTCCCTGATCCGATTGTATAATCCGAGGACAACCATATCGCGATATAAAATTTTCGGCTATTGCTTGAGCAATTGTAACAGAATCCGTTGTTTTTAAGGGGATCGCGTCAGAATATTTTGAAAATACACATTGTATTGTCAGAATATACTGATTTCCTCGGGGTGTTACGGGAAGTGGACCGACGAGGTCAATTTGAATTTTTTCAAATGGCTCCTTGGGAGTGTCGGTAATTATCATTGGCATTCGCGTACCCTTTCTTGTAACTTTGTTCCTCATGCAAATTTTGCAATACCCTAATATTTTTTCAACATCCGATTTCATATTTTCCCAATAGTATTTGGATCTAATACGCCAATAGGTCTTGGAAATCCCTTTATGTCCCCCAATAGTCGATTCATGATATTCTTTTATTATTTCGTCACGCTGATGAATTGGAGGAATTATTATTTCTCCCGAACAGACCACTATATGAAGTTCTGAGTCCTTGAAATGTTGTAGAAGAATTTGTTCTACAGATAGCCATGTTACTGTCCCAAGGTTATTACCTTTATTCGAAATTTTAATGTTTTTCACACCTAGTCTTTCCATAGCTTTTTTCAGTGCCAAAATAGTACCAGATACATGATTCAAAAAGATTTTATCATCTTTTTGATTTTTAACAATCATACCAAAAATGTATCTATTTTTCCTCGAGAAGACTACGACATCGCCCAATTTTACTTTTTTATTTTTCAAACTATTTACATCAAACAATTGTTTTTCAATTAATTCCACATTAATTTCTGATTCAAACAATCCATCAGAGGATACAAAATGAGCAATGTTACCTTTACCCATTGTCACTTTATCTTTGATATAAGATAAACAATTACTACTTTTAATTACTGGGGTAGATTCTACTAACATCAATCTACTTACTTCTGAAATCCTTGTCTTTGACCCAAGATTTGTCCTTCCACTACTTTTATTAAAGCCGATCCCTTGTCTATCAATTTCTTGAGAGTCCAAGAGTCTCTGTCGCCGCAGATTAGACCAGTTGTGATAATCACAATCTGTTCCAGCCCGGGGTCCCTGAATGCCAACCATCGAATTATTCGAGTGCTGGTCTTTATGAAACGGAACTTCCATCGTCTCCTTTCCGAGGCAAAACATCTCAGAGCATAAACCAGAAACCATTTTTACTAGACCGATCCCCTGACCATCAATTTCTTGAAGGTCCGGGGATCGCAATTCCCACAGATTGGACCAGCCAACAAAACTGAAGTCCGCCCTGACCTGGGATCCCTGATTGCCAAACCCAGAGCGTATCTCAGGTGGACTTTGAGACGGAACTACCATCATCTCCTTTCCGAGGCAAAACATCCCGGAGTACATATCATGATCAGAACCTAGTTCTGTCACCAAGGCATTTTCACCGCCTCCCTTTTTGGTTTCTATCACTTGGGCGCATTTTGTACTACCCTTTTTTCTAGCTTCACGACTTATCTTGCTCAGGAATACTCGTCCAAGTAATTCCTCAATTTGTTGATTATTTCCACCAACTTCAGGATCTCCCATCTCCTGCTCAGATGATAGACGAGCATGGTCAGAGTACGCGAACTTCGGAACACGATCATCCACCAACCTTACAGGGAGGAGAGCCTCTTCTCCATACTCCGGAGGATTTCTCGACAATGCGTCGGCATTTAAATTTATTTTACCTGGTTTATAGACGATGTCGTACTCATACTCGAATAATTCGACTCGCCATCTTGCAAGTCTAGAATTTGTATCCTTCAATTTATAGAGCCATACTAAAGGTCGATGATCGGTGACCAAAGTAAAATGACGTCCATAAACGTAAGGTCGAAAATGTCTCACACCAAAAACTATTCCTAACAATTCTTTTTCAACCGTTGGATAATTAAGTTCTGCATGTTGTAAAACTCGAGAAGCGAAAGATATTGGAAGATCTCGCCCAATTGGCCTTGACTTAATATTGCTCCTAAAGCATAATCTAATGCGTCTGTCGTTATAATAAAGGGTTCTGTGAAATTTGGATACTGTAATATGGGCTCCGAACAAATAGCATCCCTAAGTTGTTCGAATGCTTTCTGTTCTTCATTGGTCCCTTTAAATGAAATGTCCTTTTTTAATAAACGTGTTAGGGGTTTCGATATTTTTGAAAATTCTGAAATAAATCGCCTATACTAACCGACTAGACCTAAAAATTGTTTGATATTTTTTCTTGTTTTGGGTACCGGAAAATTGATTACTGCTTCTATTTTTTTAGGATCAGGCTTCACCCCCTCCTGAGTAATTATATGGCCAAGATAAGCTATTTCACGTCTCAAGAAATGACACTTTTCAGGTTGAAGAGTTAACCCTGCATCTCTCAAGCGTGATAATAATGCTCTAATTTTTTTATCATGATCATCCAAATCATGTGCATAAACAACAATGTCGTCCATGTAGACAAACAATTCGATTCCTTGAAGGCCAGTGAGAACCTGATCCATAACTCGTTGGAATGTAGCCGGGGCATTTTTCAACCCGAACGGCATACGAGTAAATTCTAAATGGGCATATGGTGTCGAAAAAGCAGTCTTTTCTTGAGAATTTTGATCCATAGGGATCTGATGAAAACCAGACGCTAGATCCATTACTGAAAAATATTTACTCCCACCAAGTTGATCCAAAATATCAGTTATGTTGGGTAGTGGATAGGCATCGCCGATCGTCTTTTCATTTAAAGCACGATAATCGATGACCATCCTCCATTTTTTATTACCCTTGGAATCTGATTTTTTTGGGACTATCCACAATGGTGAATTATATGGTGAAACAGACGGCTGAACCATTCCTGAAGAGAGTAATTCATCCGTCTGTCTACGAATTTCATCCTTGTGAATATGGGGATAACGATATTGTTTAGTGTGAACGGGTTTCTCGTCAGTTGTCAATATTTTATGTTTTAAAACATTAGTGGCTCCCAAGCTATCTCCCGGTAATTTGAATTGATAACTAAATTCATAAAATAAGGTAATTAATTTTCCTTTTTCTTCCTCATTTAGGTCACTTATATCCACAATTTTCTGGATTTCAACCAACCTTTTAGCGCGTTCTTTGGATTTTTCATTTGAATTTTTACTGGATTTTGAAACAATTTTATTTAAAAAGGGGACGTCAAATTCTTCCAGTTCTATCGGAGGTAAGGTTAAATGAACATTTTCATTATTACAGGTAATAATGGGTTACGGTGTAAACAGGTTATGGTGGCATGAGACAACAAAGGAAGATCTAAGTCTCCAAGATGAAGACAATCATCAATGAAATTCAGAACGGCATGATGCTGCCTCAAAGCGTCAATTCCGAGAATACCATTTTGCTCAATAGGAAAAAACTCTGGGACAACCTGAAAAGGGGTTTCCAAGCCTTTTATCATTAATTTTACTTCTCCCAGGGTACTAACCATATCCTTGCCGATACCTATTAAATTATAAATCCTCCTTTTATTTATCCACACTCGTGGGTCTAAAGTTTTTTCCTTAATTATATTTACACTCGACCCGGTATCGACTAATATTGTTGCTTTACCCTTTGCAAAGAAAAAATGATCCAAAGTAATCATAGGCATTAAACTCAATTCTTCCTTGGATTTGAGTTGGAGGACAACGCGGTTATTTCCGAACCTTGTTTCAGGATCGCTGAGCCTCCGTTTGGGCGATCCTGTCTCACGTTTAAAGAATCTTCCCGTTTACGCTTCGAATTCCCTCTCTCCTTATCATGCCTAGCCTTTAATCTACAATTCTTGAAAACATGATTCTTCAAATTGCAATATGTACAGCCCTCTCTCTTTCTCTCTTGAACATTATTTCTTAAATGTGGGCAATTTCGCCTAATATGCCCATACTCCTTACAATTATAACAATCACGCTCGCTATTATTTTCGGTTTCCCAATTTCTCCTGTCTTGTATATGCGCAATTTTCCTTCTCGGAGGAAGATTTCGCTCGCTCTTATCATAATGTTCAAGTTCGCATTTTTCAAGAGCTGGATTATGGATTCTTTTCCAACTTCTCCATTGAAGATCCGCCTGATTAGCCAGTGCTATTGCTTTTTCTAGTGTATTAATTTCTTTTTCTCTAATTTGGGAATAAACATCTTTATCTAACCCTCGCAGGAAATTCCCTACACTGGTTATTCGGTAGGCTTCGCATATTCCTATTGCCTTTTCAACCGGTGTATTTTTCATAACCTGATTAATTAATTTATTTAAAATCTGATTGACCCGCGCCCCATATTCAGGTATGGACTCCCTGAGCATTCTTTTAACATTTGTTAAATCCTGCAACAATTGCCTCGCATCCTCTTGAGGCGAATAAATTTGTTCCAATGTTTTTAAGATCCCTTCCAAAGTCAGTCCCACCTGATCTTGAATATGAACACGAGCCTCCCCAGTTATTTTTGTTTTAATTAACATAGTTAAATACGGTGTTTCTTGGGGGCTAATCATTGACACTGAAACACGAGAATGTTCTACAAACATTTTTATAGACATATTTTTCCCATCAAATGAAGGAATAATATCACGTACTATTTTTGAAATTTTTATTGCATCTGACATACTAGTAGAAGATGTACTAGAAGAGGGAGAATAGAGTTGCAATGAATTATTTTGTGTTCTCATGTCTTGATTTAAATTTTGATTTTCAGATATTGAATTCCCCGAGTTTGAAAAACTACCGGAAGTGGAAGGAATTTCCTGACTAACTGGCATTTTATCAGGCGTATCTCCTGAACGCAAATTATACACATTCCTATCATCGATGTTACTAATTGGCCCTTTATTTTTGCCAATTCGAGGTCTCGTGCCTCTACCTTGACCTGCTGTCTTTTTACGCGGATTAGACATTTTGAAGTTTTAAATCTCAAGGTACACTCGTTAAAATTTATCCTATTACAAAATAAGATATTCAACTTAAACAATTAATTAATATAATTATGATCAAATAATCAGATATTACTAAATTCTCAATTATTCAAATAAGCATTTACTTTACTAATTTGCTTCAATTAAATATAATTATAAGTTTAATAAATGTTCAAAATTTATTTTAAAAACACTCAATGATTAAAATTCCAAATTCCACAAACTCAAAATTTCAACCTTGAAATTCAAAACTTCCTTAACCAATAGTATAGTATTTTTGTTTTCTACTCACAGTTTGTTGAACTTTCAACTAGTAGTTAAGAATATTCACTCACTAATTCTCTCTTACGCTTCTATGATTTTTTAGGAAAATGAGAGAATTCTCTGCTGAGCACGCTGTCACCACTTCTGGAAACTCTTCTATATTTAGTCCTCGAGATTCCAACGAAGTATTGATCGGAGAATTGGTCCTGTTTGCAGAGTCCTGACGAGTCCAAGATCCTGATCCCTCGTTGCCGTAACCATCTTGTGGGCCGGTCCCACGTTGCCACAACCCTTCCCGGGCGGGTCCCTCGTTGCCGTAACCCTTCACGGGCCCGGTGACTCTGGTTCCGGTTCAAGCCTTGTCTAAACCTCTTTCAATTTCTCGCACTGGCGGGTCCTGGGCCTTAAATATAATCGTCCCAAGATTATCCGTCAACACTCGAAATCAATCAAGGCGCCTGAACACTTGAGAATTCAAATCCTCTAGGTTTTTCTAGGTTCACGGTGCTGCCATCCCACCGCTGTCACCAATTGTTACGTCCGGATTTTACGGAAGTCGATGTTATTCTGCTGGCACCAACGATGATTGGACGTTGAATGTTCCAAGGGTCCGTTGCTGCTTTGATTGGCTTGAAAGCCAAAACCGCGAAATTATATTTAATGAGTCCAGGAATTCACAAAAACAAAACAATTTGCACAATTAACAAATGATTCACAGTTTTATTTATTATTATTCAACACTATTGTGTATAATTGATTTCACATTAATTTACAACGTTGAAAAGATAAAGTTTTATTTCGAAGATCAGTAATTGTTTGAATGCACTCGCAATGTCGTCATTAATAGCCAATCACAATTCCAGTTTTACGTCGATGTCGACATCATCCACCAATCAGCATGTGGATGATTTCACCCTCGACGCTACAAAATAAGTCAGAGCTCTGATCCAGACCGATCCAGATCAGTCCATGTCGATTTATGAATTACGCAATATGAGTCAACCCTTTCATCCTGTTTACCACATATTTTCGGCGCCCTTCTGTCGGGACTTAATCTAGAACGGATATTCTTAATTGCTATGACTAATTCTACGACGCATTTACCTATGAAAGAGAGAGAGAGAGAGAGAGAGAAAGAAAATATGCATCATCACTGCATCATTTCTCGATATTTCCATGTAACCTGATTTTCCCCTCTAGTACCATCGAATTCATAATACAACCCATTAAATCTTACATTATTAATTACAACTATTAAATTATTTTATCCAATTCTTCCATGAACAAATTTATAATAATTTATTCATTATCAAACGGTCTTAAATGTTATTAACCAATTATTATTATTATTATTAACAAAAGAAAATTAAGTTTTTCTAACGACAGAGTCGCAATCAAATAATTATTTCCCCAATAAATAACCAACTCAACTATTGAGTATGTTTTCATTTACTAAATAATCGACTCCTCGAAGAAGTTCAGATTTTCAATTTATTCCCGCGTAAAGATGGTCTCACGTGACTTTAGAAAATCGCATTTCGTCACAGTGGCTTGACTTCCTGATTGACTTTAGTCGCTGACTTTATCATGGCAAATAATGTTTTACAACACACAGGCAAGATGCCGGTTCCAAAGTTCCCATTGTCCCTAACCCTTAGGCGGTGCTTTCTGGCGGCACGTGCGATCCCTTGCGTTGGTGATTCGACCTTTCACTCGTTCGTCGTGTCAGAATGTAAACAAAACATGATACACACAAACAAAAATAAGTAACGAACTCAAATAAAATCTAAGTGCCAATAAGAGTGCTCCATACGGAAAAGAGGACTCTCGTTCTTCGATACCAAGCATCAAAGGTGAACAAGTTTCTTTTTTTTCTTTTATAATTTTTTTTTGTCAATTTATGTTGAAGACAACCCCGGTGCCGGTAAGGTTATGTTTCAGTGACGGGCGAGAAACACCTCGTCACAATATTCAGTTAAATAATTTGCTCGAATCACCGACATGAAGATTTTTAAAAATCCCTGTCCACCATCAGCCATAACCTGTACTACATAATTACCGACTAATTTCGTCTATTCAGTACATCGTTCAAAATATCTTCTGCGTTGCCCCTGACCACGGGCCTTTTCCGTTTTAGAAGGTATTTTTCAACATCAAGCTTTAAGATATCGTGGGTGGACAAATCTTCCAACAGTCTAGCTCTTTTAGAAACCTCTTCAGCATAATGAGCTAGTACAAACTTCCTTCCTGCATTAATCCTGATAAAATGGCTTAAATTCTTCATTTGTTTACTAGATGCACCTGACTCTACATGATGTGTATTCAAGCTTTTATCTGAAAAATTTGTTGGCTTATTATCTTCATTCAAGATGACTCTTTTCTTACGGCTTCTTGTACTACTTAAGTTCACACTGCTCGGGGGAAGGCCTCTTGCCACTTCCTGCACAAAAATTCGACATATCTTCATCGAGCTTTTGTTTTGTGTATCCTGGTTTCCATTTTTTGGCATCTCAGTAACGTTTGAGTGCTGAGATCCATGCATGGCGATGTTGCTGGTAAGTTTTATCGAAAAATGGTGTGCTTCACCTAGAGCCAAATTCAGTATCTTCATATTGTCTTGAATTCTTAGGAAAACATGTATCCTCATGATTCGGCATACCTTTGAATGACCGTTTGTTAATACCTCGATCATGTTCAAACTGCATAAATCAGAACAGTGAACACTGATTTGCAGATTCCATTTTCAATCTTCGTAAATTTTTTTATTTTTTCAATAATGTGTAGATTTGAATAGTCAAGAAAAAGAAGTTGTGTTTTTGATTATTAAACCATTTTTCTCATAAGCTACTTAGTCGGCCTCAATAGATGAGGCACCGTCAGCGGATTAGTTCACGTCGTTCGCGTGGCGTCCTTGCGACGAAAGTTTTTGTCAACAATGGGACTGGGCTGACTAACCTTAAAATTCAATCGCCTCATTTCACCCAATAAATACTAGAAGCAATCATTTATTTAGTTATTAACCATTTTTTTAAATATTGTAGCACCAAAAATTGTGCTTCAGTCACCAAATTTTTACACGAACATTTTCTTTTTTGAATAAACCAATATAATAATAATAGTAATAATAATAAATATAAATAAAATTTTAAATTCTCAATGACCTTCAGCTGCCTCTAAGAACTATTTTGCTAAAAAAAAGAAAAAATAGGTTGTAAATTTTTTTGCAGGAGGAAAAATTTGAGGGAATATCACCTTAAAATTGGTTTAAATTAAAAAAGTTGAGTTTTCTCAATATTACAGATTGTAATATTTTGCACGTTATATCACGAAAAATTGTGCTCCTATTAAAATGAATGAACCACTTCTTCTTACTGTTTCGATAATTTTGTTTCGATTTTTTTCATAATCATTTGTTCACTAAATAAAATAAATAAAACTAAATAATTTATAACAAATTTTTGTCTCTTTTTTGTGTGAACAACCTTTGTCTATCAACTTTTTTTTCGAACCTTTTATCGATTTTCCACAAACTTTTCATTTAAGGTAAACGTCCCAGTAATCGCCACCATAAGAGATTTCATTGACTTCAAATATTTAGAAAATTGTTTTGGAAGGATTAGTTAAAATATCATTGGTACTGATTGAAGCATTAAACATCCTAGAACATTATAAAAATTGGTTTTACATTATATTTAATATTACTTCTTATTGATAAACAATTAAAAGTCAAAAAGCACCGATGTCCCAGTCACCGCCATTTCCAAATCTGCCATGTACTAGTAATCGCCAGTCGTTGTCCCAGTCTTCGCCAAAAAGGTTAAGTTTTCTTGAAATCAGTTTTTAGTGATTTGGACGTGTATTTCAAGTGTATCTTTGTATTTCAAGTATACTTTAATGAAATGAAAGATATATTGTTAGTTTTATATTGATTGAGAGATTGAGGACTCCGAGATGAAATCCGTCGAAACATAACTAATTTTTTAATTAATGTTATTGCTGATGAAATCACTATAATAGTCATGCCAATATTTTACATAACCTTTTTTCAGTTTTAAGCACTAACTTATATTACGATTACTTTTCACGCAGTAACAAGTCAGTTCTCCGATTTCCTTTCACGGCTTTTTGAAATTGATTAAATCATTATTTGTAACGAAATATGGAAATAAAATTTTGACAGATTCGTCCCGCGATTACTCCAGCAACTATGCTTTTGAAATGTCCCTATAATCGCGCCCGATATTTCTCGAACGGGAAGGTACTAAATGAAGAATTTGCTTAATTTTATGAAACAAAAATGATCTTTTATTACAAAAAAATAATTTTCGTCCCGATCAAGTAATTTCTTGACATATTAAAAACTTAAACAAAGAAACGTCTTTCCTAACCTAAATGTTAAGCTATTTTCCACGTTTCGTGATTCATGGTCACCGGCAATATAAATCAATTTTTTTTAACCATGTGCACTATTTGTACAAAAAAACTAATTTGCTTTCCATAACAAGCACTGTTCAAACTTACTGAAAAATATTTTAGGAATGTATTTTAATGCGGAAAATACTTACTTCTGGCGTTTGCACTTCAAAACTGACGATTACTGGGACCACGGCGATTACTGGGACGTTTACCTTATATCTTTAATGATATTTTTTACGATTAAAACCAAAACTACGCATCCTATCAAACAGTGATTTATAAAAATTTTTAGACGTGTTTTAGGTGCACAATTTTTGTTAACTAGATTTTTTCCGTACCTTGTGTCGTTTTTTCAAAAAATCGTTTATTTTTTATTTTTGGATACTTCTTTGGAGACTTTTTGGATTTCTATCCAAAATGGCTGGTTAACGAACTCGTACTTTTTTTTGGGACCTAAAAAAAAGTGTGTATTAAAAAACAAAAAGTTCTGAAAAAATCGACGGGGAAGTGTTTGAGAATGTGAACTTTTATTATTTAGAATTTTCTACAACAAAATAATTAGATTTCCAATATAAAATTGAATAACAATGATTCTTTATTTTAAATGAAGCTTTATATTACTGTACTTAACTATTTTGTTAAAAATTCGTTTTTGGGTTCGAAATTCATATTTTTTAACTAAAATTCTTTTAACTAAATGTTTCAACATTTCTTCTTTCTCTTGACTGAAAAATCTTTCTTAGTTGCAAATTCAACTGTTTTTAATCCAAAATTAAAATCTTTTTTGGTTGAAATATCAATTACTACATTTTTTGTTCAGAATTCATCATTTTTTGAATGAAAATTTAACTGGTTAAAAGTTAAACTCTTTCGTTGGAAATTGTTTTTTTTTTGTTGAAAATTAATTTTTTTGACTGAAAATGTAGTTATTTCCGTTGAATATTCCATCACTTACGTCAAAAATTCATCTTTTTGATTAAACATTAATTTTCTTAACTAAACACTTATTTATTCAAGTTTTAGTTGAAAACTGCGTTTTTTAGTTGAAAATTCGTTTGTTCAATAGAAATTACGCCTTTTCGTTAAAAATTCAATTATTTCAGTTGAAAATTCATCATTTTGGTTGCAAATTTATCACTTTTGTTGATTTTTTTGTTTTTTAACTGAATATTTAACTATTTCATTTTTGGTTGAAAATTTATATTTTTTACGTCCAAACTCCACTATATGGTTGAAAATTTGTCTGTTTTAGTAGAAAATTCATGTATTTGTTGAAAAATCAAATTTTTTTTTTAGAAAATTAAGCTTTTTGTTTGAAAATTTATCTTTGTGGTTGAAAAGTTAAACTTTTTTGTTAAAAATTCATCTTTGTGATTTAAAATTAATCTATTTGAGTTGAGCAATCGTCCTTTTAGTTGCAAATTCATCACTCTGGTTTAAAAATTTTTTTTGTGGAAAATTTATTTTTTTAAACTGAATATTGAACTAGTCCAGTTTATATCAAAAACTGATCATTTTACTTCTATATTGAACTATATGATTGAAACTTTGTCTATTTTAGTTGAAAATGTGTATATTTTGTTGAAAATTTTCACTTTTTTTAGTAGAAATTAATCTTCTTGTTTGAAAATTAAGTTTTTGGGATGAGATTCATCTATTTCAGTTGAAGATTGATCGATTTAGTTGAAAATTTGCCTTTTTTGTAGATTTTTTTTTAAACTCGAAATTTAATTATTCCATTTTTGGTTGAAAACTGATCTTTCTCAGTTCAAAATTCAACTATGTGGTTGAAAATTGATCCTTTTTAGTTGAAAATTCAACCATTTGGTTGAGAATTTATGTATTTTGTTCAAAAATCTGTTTTTACTAGGACCCAATATTTTTTCAGTTTTGAGAAAAGCCCTTTTAAAATATTGGCCGCCCGAATAGCGCACTGCGGTTTCATTCTGATGGTTGCAGGTTCGATTCCCGCGGCGTGCACTTTTTTCAATTTTTGTTTTGCTTTTTATTTAAAAAAAAATTTGTATATTCGATTTTTTTTTAAATTTTGGAAAAATTAACACTTTGCAAAATTTTGTTCCATGAAAAACTCGCGTCTTCGAATGATTGTCCTTTTCTTCTCAAAAAATATTTTGCATCCATTCGCCACTAATATTTTATTATGCATTGAGAGATGCAGTGAATTTTTTTCATGAAAAATTAATTTTCTAATGTTCATCATAAATGATGCACGTTATTACGAAAAAGTAAAATGTATTTTGGTATAACTTTTTTATGCATGAACATTTTTGTGTGGACATTTTTATCGTATCTGTTGTTTACGTCAAAATGATTAAATTCTTTTATTATAAGAAGAAAATTATTCTGTAGATAGAACTTTCCAGGCCTTTATAAACGTTACAGTATCTTTCTCATTAAAAGCTAAATTAAACAAAAACTTTTCAAACTATATTTTTTCCCCCTTCTGCGAAAATCTGTCAATTTTTTATTTTTCAAAAACTCTATCTTGGTTGATAAATTCGTGTTTTTGATTGGAAAATAGATGATTTTTTAAAAATACAAGGGTATTCAAAAGAATTTGATTGAATGTTGAAGAATTCAAGATGAGTTTAAAACACTTCAAGACGAATTAAACAAAAACTCAAAACTGAAAAAAAATATCCATTGCACTGAATAGAATTATTGATTTAATTTAAAAGAATTCAGGTAAATTAACAAAATTCGAAAGACATAATAAAAGAATTCTGAATCCTGGAAATTTATGAAAATACCTTGAGAGCTTTTAAAATCCATTAAAATCATTGAAATCTTCGGAAATCTCATAGAATTCATTTAAATAGTCTAAAATATATTGAAACCTCGCAAGTCCTATGAAATAGTTTCATATATTCCGAAGTTGTGAACAAATTCTTTAAACCCCCAGAAAAATTTGTTCATTCCTCTTAAAGTCATTTATAGCCTTTAAAATTCCTTAAAAAATGAATAATATCTTGAAAGTGCATTAAAGTCTTTAAAAATACTTTATAATATTTTAAATCATTTCAAATCCTATCAGGTTACCGAAATAAATTGAAAATTCCTTGAAATCTTTCGATATACTCTAATACCTGGCATAGGTCCTATTAAATCGATCTACATTTTCGAAATTTTAGAAAACTCTTTGATACAATACCCCATGCAATTTTTTTCAAACCTCTTGAAAATGCTTTAGAATCTTTTTAAATACTCTAAAATATTTCAAATCCTCTGAAACCAATTAAATATTCCTTAGAATTTTTTGAAATACTCTTTAAGTTTTCAAATCCTTTCAAACCTTCGGAAATCAATTGAAACATTTTAAAGCTCTTGAAAATGGTTTAGATCTTTTAAAATACCATAAAATAATTCAAATCCTATGAATAACATTAACTTACTGAAATCAATTAAAAAATTTCTAGGATCTTTCAAAATACCCTAAGATATTTAAAATCCTTCACAATATTTTGGAATTTTTCGAAATTTTTTAAACCCTTTAAAAATCCCTTGCAATTTTTAAAAGCACCCTGAAATATGTCCAATCTTTTGAAAATTATTGAAATCTCTTGGCAATGCCTTGGAGTCTTTTCAAATTCCTTACATATTTATTTTGATTATTTTAAAATTACTTGAAAGTTGAAACTTTTTAAATCTTTCGAAAATGTCTTGAAATCTTCTAAAATACTCTAAAATATTTCCAATCCTCTGAAATCAATCAAATTACTGAAATCAATTGAAAACTCCTAGGAATGTTTTTAGAATAATCTAAAAGTTTTCAAGTCCTCAAAACTTTCTTAAAATTCCCTGAAACTTTTTTAATCTCTTTAAAATCAAATGAAAATTTAAAAAATATTTGAAATCCTCTGAAATCAATTACTGAAATAAATTCAAAATTCCTTGGATTCTTGAAATTTTTTTAATCTCTTTAAAATCAAATGCATATTTAAAAAATAGCCTAAAATACTTCAAATCCTTTGAAATTCCTTCATATTATTGAAATAAAAAAATTCCTTGAAGTCATTAGAAATTCCCCAAAATATTTTAAGGCCTTTCAAAACTTTGAAAATCACTTAAAACTTTTCAAAGCTTTCCAAAATGCCTTGGAATCTTTTATATTACTCTAGAATATTGCAAATCCTCTGAAATCAAATGAAAAACCCTTGGAATCTTCAAAAAGCCTCTAAAAGTTTTCAAATTCTTTACATTTTTTGAAATTCCTTCAAATTGTTGAAATCTCTTGGAAATACCTTGGATTCTTTTAAAATACCCTAAAATATTCCTAATCTTGAAAAATTCCTTAAAAAATCCTTTTGAATCAATGAAATTACTAAAATCGGTGGTAAATTCCTTAAAATCTGTTATTATTATTATTATTATACCATTAAGCCATTTCCCTTTCGGGGTAGGCGTGACTTGCTCGGTTGGAAAATAGTATTGGGTATATGGGTGAATTGGTGTAGAGTATATAGGTATAATTTAGATAGGTATATAGGTGTAAAGTAGATAGGTATATAGGTGTTAGGTATATATGTTTTAGATTGATCTGGAATTCTCGTGTCATTTATTCAAATGACACGTTTATTCCGCAGCACTGCTCCGACCCAGGTTGCTGATCAATCTCTCTAGCGATCACCCCAAGTGAAGAGCCTCACAAAATTGTTATGTATGGTTCCCCACTTGGGCCCATTAGATTCCAAGGGCTTTGTTTCAGGCTTCATTCATTCTATTGTCACTCTGTTTACAAACTATTTGTCGCCACACTTTTCTGTCCTGGCATACTACTCTAGCTTCCTTCACGTCCATGCATTTTTTCATGCAAGCTCGTGTGTTTCTATGGCTTCTTACGTCTCTTCGGATTAGTGTCTCATTCACAGATTCTAACCATTCTTTCGGCGGTCTACCTTTAGGCATTCTGCCATTTACTTTACCTTTATACACTTGTTTGGTCAGTCGCTCATCTTTCATTCTTTCAAGATGACCGAACCATCTTAACTGATTTCTTTCCCATGTGTCAACTATTGTCTCTTTTGCACCACATTCTTTGAGGATTGTCTCGTTTCGGACTTTATCCATCAGTGTTTTCCCGCATATTATGCGCAGAGGTCTCATGCCGATCGCGTTAATTTTACTCCTGTCCTTTTCTTGACATGTCCATGTTTCGCTACCGTATAGTACAGTCGGTATGAATATAGAATTATGTATGGCCATTTTAGCTTTTTTTTATATGTTTTTATTTGTTAGGATGGACCCTGCTCTACCGATAACCTGCTTACCCTTATTTATGCGCCTATCTAACTCCCCATCTATTTTTCCGTCGCTAGTGAATAGACTACCTAGATATACGTACTTGTCAACTTGTTCTAATCTCTCATCATTTAGGACAATGTTGCACATTGTTTTCTCACTCTTTCCCTCAAACACCATGATTTTTGTTTTATTTACGTTAATTTTGAGTCCCATGTCCTTCATGCTTGTATGAAGTTTATTCAACATTCTTTGCAAGTCCTCGACTGATTCTGCCATAACAATCTTGTCATCTGCGAAAGCTAACCCACGTACCTTAACTGTTTGGAGATCTACACCTTCTTCGTCGAAGAGTGCAGTTCTTAGACACTTATCCATGAATATGATAAATAGCCACGAGGACATAACGCATCCTTGTTTTACGCCTTGCATAATATCGAACCAGTCACTCAGTTTCCCATTTACTCTTACACTCGCTTTACTACCTGTATATATTGTTTTTATTGCTTGCAGGAGCCCTCCATTTACTCCGTACTCTTTAAGAACTTCCCAAAGTTTACTTCTATTTACCGTGTCAAATGCTTTTTCTAGGTCAATAAATGCACAGAAAACTTTCTTTCCTACTCTCAAGCTTTTTTCTGTGATCTTTCTTAGGCTAAATATCTGATCTGTACATGATCTTCCTGGCATAAATCCACTTTGGACTTCCCATATTTTTTCTTCTGTGATTTCCATTACCCTACGAATAAGTATTTTTGAGTATATTTTACTTACGGTACTTAGTAGGCTGATACCTCTGTAATTGCTGCAGTTGCTTTTGTCTCCCTTTCTTTTGTATATTGGTACGATAATCGCTTTTCTCCAATCGTCTGGGACTTTTCCTGTCTCGATACACAAATTTATCAATTCGCACAACCTATGAGGCATGTACTCGCCACCGTATTTAAGCATTTCAGCGCTAATACTGTCTGCACCAGCAGCCTTACCGTTTTTAAAATTCTTTATTATGTCTCTGACCTCAGTGACACAGACTTTTTCAATTGGGTTTTCTAATGCATTATGTTCTATGTCGCAGTTTTGTTGTCCTATATCTTCACCTCCTAATAGTTCTTTAAAAGAGTCTTTTAAAGCGTCTACTATCCCGTCTATATCATATAGCATTTCACCTTTGCTGTTTCTCATGCTAGCAAACTCTGTACTTTTACTTTCCTTCAACTGTTTATATAGTAGTTTCATTATTCCTCCAAAGCCGTTTTGTATTTTGTTCTCTTCTTCTGTTCTTATTTTCTCTTTACTATCTTTGACTAGTTGTTTAACTTTCCTATTTTTGTGTCTGTAATCATTCTTGAGCCTATTTCTCTCATCATCGCTAAGACCTGTCATGTTCAGCGTTTTTTTGTGCGATTTTTCTTTTTCTTTTTTGTGGGCTGCCGCAATTTCATCATTCCACCACGCATCGCCAGACTTCCTCCCTACCACTGCCGTACCACACACTTCAATCGCACTTTTAACAATGGTATCCCGTAATATCCTAAAATATTTCAAACCCTTTAAAATCTGTTGTCATTCATTGAAATTATTTCCTACAATATATCAATTTGAAATCTTTTAGAATCAATTGAAATTTTTTAAATCCTATGAAATACTATTAAGTTAGTGAAATCAATTAAAAATTCCTTAAAATATTTTATAATACCTCAAAATATTTCAATAGCTTTGAAATCTTTTGAAATTCCTTGCAATTGTTTGAAGATCTTGAAAATTCCTTGGATTTAAAAAAAATACCTTATAGTCTTTGAACTTCTTTGAAATCCCTTCAAATTATCAAAATCAATTCCTTATTAAAGTATCGGTTTTTTTGTTTTAATATGAGTGCCCATTAAGAGCGTAAAAATGCTTAATTTGAACATCTTTTTAAAATATAAAATTTTTTATCTGTAGACATACACAGATCTCTGACATAATTCTATTCAAACCGAAAAAAAATAATTATTCGAATGTGTCACTATAAGGAAATGGAGATTTCAATCATATAGGGAAAGTAGAACCGAAACGTACACGAGTTTCACAAATGATATTTAATATGATAACTATAACTAAATTATAATAGAAATCACAATTACAGAGCGTAAAAATGATTAATTTGGAAATTTCTTGTTTGCGTAAAAAGTTTAAAAACAGACTACCATCACAATTGAGCTTATGGTTCATTACTCCATTTACAGACTTTACCGCGCAACGGTTGGCAACCCTGAGCCGCGCATTACCAAATACGAAAAAACACGTGTCGTATTGTAATGGCATAGGTCGACCTGCGTACTAAGTTTTGAATGATGGCGTTAAGGGGGCCAAATAAACATGGCCGGCGTTTCAAATCTTGGCGCGAACGAATCTTGAAGGGACGAACACAAGTTAATGAAAGTTTTGATAATTTTAATGATTTCAATGAAACCTAATTAATTTGTGGAAATTCGATTAGAATTTAATAATTCTTGAGGAATTATTTAAATTTTAAGAGTAACTATTATCTTCCTACTCTCAATAATGGCAAACGAGAATTAGAATATAAGAAATGCGTATTAGTTATTAGTCGGCAAACTAGAGGAGGCTTGAGTGTATTAGAAATAAGAACCTGTGATCTAGATTGTAATTATACACTAAAGAACGAAGACTGAAAGTCGCTAGAGTTCAAAGGGTATCGGCGCCGCGCGGTCGTGGCGGGAACCTTTGAAGACGCGAGTTTGGTGCTCGTAAACATGTCATGGTTTTAATGAAGTATGGGATTTTGGGACGGTTCGCGGGTCGCGTGTTGGAACTTGTTGGATAATAACACAGGATATTATAATTTACCTGGTTAAATATATATATATATATATATATATATATATATATATATATATATATATTACAATTCTAATATTATAATCATCCTTGAAACCTGAAACGTTGATAAAAATGCCTAGAACTAAGGTATTAGCGAAGGGTAAAGATAAGCGAACGATGAGAACCAGGAGTTCACAAAATCCTCCAAGGATCGATAATCAAGTTCGCACAATGAGAGATCAGGATCCTCAGCCTGGGCCCTCTAGGGCCCCTGACGTTCCATTTAATAGTAGAGCCTCAGAAGTTGCAAGTCCCCCTGATCTGCTATTTAGGGACCGTTTCGTCGGCTCTCCGGGCGTTGACTCGTTGCTGAATGATCGCGGTATTCCGAATGATCCGTTTATCAACCATGAACTATATCGTCATGAAACTTCAGTTCAAGATTATTTTTCCGAAAGTGGTTCGGGTATTTCGTTGGCGGGAACACAGAATCCTGAAATAATTTCAAAAATTGTACGTTTTTTGATTCCTGAATTAAATGGGAAAAATATGGCAGTTAAAATGTTTATTGAACATTGTCAAGCCGCAAAATCTTTAATCAATTTGAGAGAATTGCCATATCTGACCCTTTTAATTAAAACAAAAATTACTGGTGAAGCTAGAGTTCACATTCAGGATAGATTTGGAACTGACTTGGATGGAATTTTAAAAATATTAAATCAGCTTTATTCCCGACCGGAAGATGTCAGTCAAATTTTGAACAGATTCATTACCCAAGTTCTTAAAACTACGCCGGGAGAACATTTGTGAAGCCTATAAACTAACGTCAATAAATAATTTTTTGTGGGGTGTTGATCGACATACTTACTTGTAAATCCATGATAAAGAAATCGCGACTTTAGACCAAGCTATTTTTCTTGCGAATCAGGTTGACTTGCAACTCAAGAGCTGGGATAAGGTCCACAATAAATCTGAACCTGAACCAGTAAGTACGGTTAGAAATAATCTTCTCGGAAATGCAATTCAAAAACGAATTGCGCATTTCTCTGCTGAAGATAGATCTAGAGAAATTGTCAAGCGAGAAAAACCTGATTTAAGTAAGGTCCAGTGTTTTCTATGTCAAGAAATGGGCCATTATAGGACAAGTTGTCCTAACGTAAGAACAACACAATTTATTGAGAGAAGGAAGATGTCGCGTTGTTTCTATTGTAACAAAAATGGACACATGATTAATGAATGTCGAGCAAAGAAAAAACGTGACGAAACAAAAAGCGAGCACAAATAAAACTTTTTTAAGGGAAATTTTGAGTCCCGAAATAACAGTAATTCCAGATTTAAGGGTGAAGATGAAGGTCCAATAGCCGGAACTAGTAAAAGGGTTGTCTTGACACTAAGAAATAATAATGAACTTGAACCCTCTGCCTTGGTGGAACTAGAAAACCCAAGTTTCAGGAAGGGGAAGAATATTTTTTTAATTGATACTGGAGCAAGTGTCAACCTGATTAAGGAAGGTGCCCTGAACCCTAATGTTTCCGTGAATAAGAATAAGATTTTTAATATAGTAGGGATCGGAGGCAACATGATTCCGACAATAGGGGAAATAATTATGACGATGAAGGGAGTGCAAGCACCTTACCAGCTGGTCCCTGATAACTTTCCAATAGAGCAAGATGGTATCATTGGAATAATATTTTTAAGATTGCTCAAGGCAATCTTGAATTTCTCAGATGATACTGTGCAGTTTGGGAATGATAAGTTCCCTTTTATTGAATATTTTTCCTTGAATGATCCTGCCAGAAACAAGATCCTAGTTGAAATGCCTCTCAGGAAGACAAAACTTCGAGAGGGTTATGTGAGACGGATTAATTGTGGGCCAGGAATATTTGCAGGAGAGTCATTGCTGACTGCGCATGAGGGAAAAGTAAAGCTTTTAGTAATTAATTCTACCGCAGAAGACATTAATATAACTATGCCAGCTGTAGAATTGGAGGAGTGCACTGTTATCCCTTCGTCGTCAAGTTATACCAAAGAAAATAAGAATAAGAACAAAAAAATACAAAGTGCTCGCTTTGCCGAGTTGTTAAAATTATTTGATTTTTCTGAATTTAACCAAGAAGAGAAAGATAATCTCCTTCCTATCCTTTTCGAGAATGTAGACCAATTTTATTTACCTGGTGATAACCTTGGTGCTACTAATGTTACTACACAGAAAATTATCACCACAGATCCCACTCCTGTCTATACCAAGCCATGCCGATATCCCAAAATCCACCAAGAAGAAATCGCTAGACAAACTAAGCAACTTCTTGAAACAGGGATTATAAGACCTTCAGTTTCACAATATAATTCCCCTTTATGTATAGTCCCCAAAAAGGCTGATGCAGAGGGTAACAGGAAATGGAGGATGGTGATTGACTATACGTCATTGAATGAACGAACAATCGGAGATACTTATCCCTTGCCCAATATAACTGATATTTTAGACCAATTTTACGTGGAGCGCAATATTTTTCAGTTATGGATTTGGCGTCGGGATTCCATCAGATTCCAATGGACGCCGATTGCATTGAAAAAACAGCTTTTACCACGCCTTACGATCACCTGGAATTCACAAGAATGCCTTTTGGATTGAAAAATGCACCCGCAACCTTCCAATGGGTTATGAATCAGGTTCTGAGTGGATTGCAGGGGATCGAATTATTTGTACACATGGATGACATAGTTATCTATGCAACTTCTTTAGAAGATCACAATCAGAAATTAAGAAAACTTCTCAGCAGATTGAAAAGGGCTGGACTAACCCCTCAGCCAGAAAAATGTCATTTTTTGAAGAAAGAAATCGTTTACCTTGGTCATATAGTTACGCGAGAAGGAGTAAAACCCGACCCACGTAAAATTAGCGCGCTGTCAAAGAATTTCCAGTACCAAAAACCAAGAAAAATATTAAACAGTTCTTAGGGTTAATAGGGTATTACAGGAAATTCATCCCTAACTTTGCTAAGACTACAAAACCATTGACATACTTACTTAAAGATAAAGTCCGTTTTATTTGGACAGATGCTGAACAAAGAGCTTTCGAAATTTTAAGGGACATAATTTGTTCAGAACCCATCCTCCAGTATCCTGACTTTACTAAGCCTTTTCTCTTAACAACAGATGCTTCCAAATATGCTGTAGCTGGAGTACTTAGCCAGGGTGAAATTGGCAAAGATTTGCCAATAGCCTTCGCTTCGAGAAGTTTGAACAAGGCTGAGTTGAATTATTCTACAATTGAGAAAGAATTGTTAGCAGCTGTTTTCTGTATGCGTCATTTTAGGCACTTTGATAACAGACCACCGACCCCTGGTGTGGCTTTTTAATTTAAAGGACCCTGTTTCCAGACTCGGGAGGTGGAAGGTCAAGCTGGGCGAGTTTAGCTTTGTGGTCGTGTATAAACCCGGAAAAATAAATAGTAACGCAGATGCGTTGTCCAGAAATCCTATCGGCAAGTTGGAAGACTTTCAACCTCTTGAGCTGATTGACGAGAAACTTGTTCCAATAACTGCAGATCGCGAACATGTCTTCTGTATCGCAGCTCAAACAGAAAAAGAAACGAATCTAGTTGCCGAAGAGGTAGATTGGACTGAAACCCTTTGTCGAATGTTTAGAGAAAATGAGATTCTGGAGTCTCTGGAAAGTGCTAGCCAAGAAAAATCAGGTGTCTGTGGTTCAGGCGTGGTGCCCGGAGGCTGTGTTCCTGAAAGGAGAATCTTAATTGATTCTGATGCGGGACCTATTGTGCCCGGAGGCTGCGTGCCTGAAAGGAGAATCTTAATCGATTCTGATGCGGGACCTATTGTGCCCGGAAGCTGTGTGCCTGAAAAGAGAATCCTAATTGATTCCGATGAGGGACCTATTGTGCCAGGAGGCTGTGTGCCTGCGAAGAGAATCTTAATTGATTCCGATGAGGGATCTATTGTGCCTGTAGGCTGTGTGCATGAGAAGAGAACCTTAATTGATTCGGGTGAGGGATCTATTGTGCCTGTAGGCTGTGTGACTGAAAAGAGGATCTTGGATCCCGGTGAGAGACTCCAGAGTGGTATCAGAATAGCTCAAGTTTTTACTTTGATCGAGACCTGTATTATTTACAGCAAAGATAAGTTATGGATGGGGAAGGGACCAATAACTCATTTCGCCTCGCTTGACGGATCCTTACAGTCTGAAATTAATGATGAATTAATAAGGATCGGACGGTTTTCACCTGAAGATTTGCGTGCTGAGGTTGTGCATCTTGGGGAAATAATAACTTTCAATAAGGGAGGAAGGTATGTTTTCAGTTTGATGGTTAAGAATCAACAAGATGAACAGTTGCTCATAAACAACTTATCAGTCTCTGTTCTTGCTCTGAGGAAAGCCATCGAGACCCTGAGCGTGACCAGTGTAAAAATCTCCAAGACAGGAAATAATCTCCCAGAATTAAGCTTGACCACCTCTGAGCAAATTATTAGACAGCATTTTAAAGGATCAGGTCTAACCGCAATGATTTGTACTGGCGAAATAATTATTCCTGATAAAAATGAAAGGGAGGGAATAATTAAAAAGTACCACGAGTCAATTGCGGGAGGACATAAAGGAACCTCTAAAACTTATTGGGCTATTAGATAAAATTTCTGTTGGGAAAATATGAAAGAAGATTGTAAACGAATTGTTGGACAATGTAAAAATTATCAAAGAAATAAGTTAGCTCGGAGGGGAACGCGCATGCCGAAGATCATAACAGATACCCCCAAGGAACCGTTTGAAAAAATCCAGATAGATTTAGTGGGACCACTTCCCACTACCCCAAAGAAAATACTCATATCTTGACTATTCAGTGCAATTTCTCTAAATATTCGGATGCAATTGCCCTCAAAGATACCGACTCTGTTACAATTGCTCGTGCACTTGCCGAAGTATTCATTGCCAGGTATGGGGCCCCCAAAACTATTCACACGGACCAGGGACGAAACTTAATCAGTAGGGTAATCAAAACACTTTGTCGAATCTTTAAAATCCGAAAAATACAATCTTCTGCTTACCATCCACAAAGCCTTGGTTCCTTAGAGAGAAGTCATCAAGCTCTCATCGAATATATTAGATTATTCGAGGGAGCTAGGACTGGGATGCTTGGCTGAGATTCGCTGTGTTTTCCTACAACATCAATGTTCACGAATCCACCGGATATGCTCCTTATACGTTGGTGTTCGGGAAAGAGGCTTATTTTCCCACTAGTTTTCCATCTGGACTTCCAGACCGCACCTATTGCGATCACTTGAAAGAACTCTTCTCGAATCCATTCTCAGGCATTTGAAAGGCTCCAGATTGCTAAAGAAAAGGCAAAACAATATTACGATAAAAAATCTAACCCTAAATTCTTTAAAGAAGCAGCTCAAGTATATATAAAAAAGGAGGTTCGAGAAAATAAGAAATTCAGCACTTATTTCTATGGTCCATTCATCACCAAAAAATTGTTAGGGGACAGGAATGATCTTATCGAAATTCGACCAAATTACACTAAGTTGATTCACTTTGATAGGCTGAAACTTTGCGCTTACCCTTGTAATGATGGAGAAAAAATCAATTCAAGTACAGCTATCGAATGCGAATTCCTGCATTTTCTTAAATCACTCACAACGGCCATGCCACGCTGAAAAAACCAGTTCTGGTCAGATCACTGAAGTTAAGCAGCGTTGGGCGCGGTTAGTACTTGGATGGGTGACCATTCGAGAATACTGCGTGCTGTTGGCATATTATGGGTATGGTGAGCCCACACTTGTAGTTATTTATAACTACAAGAAAACTATCCACCTAGAAACACTACCCGAATCGGGTAGTGTCACGCCTACCCTGAAAGGGAAATGGCTTAATGGTATACTACTACTACTCCAAAAGATATGAAAAAACATAGAATTATAAATGGAATACCTATTATTAGGAGTTCAAGATACTTATATTCATTTTGAATAAAATTGATTAATTTAGTGATTTCGTTAATTAAATTAATCAATTAAACAAAAAAATAAAAGCGGTTAATCAAATTAAAATAATTTTAATTTATTGAACGTTTAATTAGATTATTTATTTTAAAGGAATATGAATAAATAATTTGTAATCCTTATATTAAATTCAATCAATAAATATCAGTGAAAATAAATTGAAACTAAATAATAATTATTTAACAAGCAAACGAACCATTAGTTGAAATTCAAGTAGTCCTAGTTATAGGATGAACCGGACTGGAATAACTAAAAGAAATAATTTTCCACAAAGTAATTGTTCTTATTAATGAATTTATAATTAAATATTAAATATAATTATCTGATAATATTCCTAAAAGATGCGGCATGATGATCAATCTTGGGGGAATGGCAACCTGAACTGAGCAATTATAACTATGAATTCAAATTTCAAATGAATTCCCGCCAAAAGGAAAGAAATCATTCCTCTTTAAATTATAGTTGTCAAAAACATCTGAGAATCTACGGCCCTTATGAACCTTTCAAAGGGAATCATTTCTAGTACGCAACAAGTGCCTCATAGGAAATCTGAGCAAAATTCAAAGCAACTCGTTTTTTATGCAATCTCTTCAGGAATCATTTTATTTTTCGAAATCAAATTAACAATATTTAATCGGATAATCTAAAATCGATCAATAGAAGATACCAAATGAAAATGGCATTGAGTAGAATGTTGAGGATCGTTACCGACCCCGTAAGTAGTTTTCTTTTTTCTTCCTTCGAATTTTATTATTACAATCCGTTGCTTCAATATGATAGGGAAAACGGAAGCTCCGGATAATATTACAAATGAGTCTTAGTCCTGAATGTGTTTTCTCTGACTGGAATTGTTTTGAGAAATTTTTTAAATATATTTCTTAAATTTCTTACTTAATTGATTGAAGATTTATAATTTTAGTTCAATATTTACCTTTTGGGTTTAAGGTGTAACTATTTTATATAAAAATTTTATTTTTTATTATTTCATTTGTAAAAAATTAATCATCATGTATTGATAGTTAGAATTCTGAGTTAAAGTTTAAATTGATAAGATTTATTTTATGTGGAGTTCAGTATAATCAAAAATTAGGACGCGACTAGTGAATATCAAAGTACTTATATAAAATTAAAATTATTCCAGACACAAACCTTTAAACATACAGAGGGAACAATCTTTTTTCGAAGGGCGAACGGAATCTGGGAAATTAATTGTAGCAATTGTGGCGAGGAAACGGATCCTCCTCTATTTCCAGAGGAAAAATTAAAAAGGACACATGTTCATTTGCTGATGTTGGATTACTTTGCTGTCCCAAAAAGGTGCTATACTTGCAGACAACCGATCTTGAAGGTGCGAGATGTGTTGGGTTGCGAGTTCTGCCAGGAAATCATCAAACGAAATAAAGAATCTAATCAGCCGTCCCTAACAGTGCGCTGGGTGAATGTAGATTTGAAGGGTAAAATCAAGGGCGATAATAAAGACGAATGGCTGGTTGAGACCCATCCTACTCGAGAGGATGAGCCTCCCATTCAAACCCTTCTTTACGTGGGACTCTATGAAACCTATAGTGACACGTTTACCTTGGTCCGAACGGATGACATTGATGATGCTGATGAAGAAATTAATCATTCAGACTTTGAGAACATCTTCGACATTGATTCCCCAGAGGCCGAGCAGTTGCGAGCTCGAAATATGGACATTTCCAGTGATGAAAGTGAGGTGAATTCTCCAGAATCGGTCTCTAGGGGAGTCTCTCCCGACTTGCTTAGCCTTTCCCGGGACTCGGATGACCCGAATTAGTTTTAAAGATGATTACCTAAGCCGAGAAAGAGTGGAAATGTCAGTTCCCTTATAAATTTATCTTTACCTTTTGTTTTGCACTTTGCATGATTTACAAATATATACATGTATGTATGTATGTGTATTTGAATGGGAACGTGTGTTTTCCTGTTTGCGTATATCTGTATAAATAATAATTTTTATTATTAAATTTTGATTTTGTCTCTATCTAGTTTAAAATGCGTATTACCTTTTAACATACTTACCTCTATTTAACTCTAACAAATTCAGGGTCAAAGTCCTTTTTCTTTTATATTCCATTTTTTCTTTTTCACGTATTAGATTTCTTTAACTAGTTGAATTTGGAGAGGACCATTCTTTTAAGAGTTATCACTTTGCTCGTAAAAATGGCTGTAAAAACAGCAACCCAGCACAGTGACCACTTATAAATCAGGAACTGACACTTAGCTATGTCGCTGGATGATAAACAGATGTCAGTCGTAAAAGGTTGATATACGTGTGTATACCAACTTTTCTTTGCGGGGGGAGTAATTGTAATGGCATAGGTCGACCTGCGTACTAAGTTTTCATAGATGGCGTTGAGGGAGCCAAATAAACATGGCCGGCGTTTCAAATCTTGGCGCGAACGAATATTGAAGGGACGAACACAAGTTAATGAAAGTTTCGATAATTTTAATGATTTCAATGAAACCCAATTAATTTGGGGAAATTCGATCAGAATTTAATAATTCTTGAGGAATTATTTAAATTTTAAGAGTAACTATGATCTTCCTACTCTCAATAATGGCAAACGAGAATTATAATATAAGAAATGCGTATTAGTGATTAGTCGGCAAACTAGAGGAGGCTTGAGTGTATTAGAAATAAGAACGTGTGATCTAGATTGTAATTATACACTAAAGAACGAAGACTGAAAGCCGCTAGAGTTCAAAGGGTATCGGCGCCGCGCGGTCGTGGCGGGAACCTTTGAAAACGCGAGTTTAGTGCTCATAAACATGTCATGGTTTTAATGAAGTATGGGATTTTGGGACGGTTCGTGGGTCGCATGTTGGAACTTGTGGGAGACAAGTTCGGAATCGCGAGACCGCGGAGGCGTGAATTTCATACTTCAACCTATTTTACTATTGGCTGAAAGTGATGACGATTTTTCTATCCTGGATTTTAACTGGGTAGAGTAAAACGCGTGGGGTAGCTCCCACCACGATTTTCGCTCTCGCCAAAGGTCTGTTTTTCCCCGAGAGAAAAAAGTCAGTTCTCCGTCGATCTCTCTACCAGCTTCAAATAAAAAACCTGCGACACTTTTAAAGATTCAATTAATTTAAAGTTAATATTAATAATGTTTATTAATAAAACAAGAATTGTGTCTTTATTGTGTTGAACTCACTTTTCACGGCTTTTGATTTTAATCAAAATAAATCAACGGAAGAATTAACTCTAACAACCAATGTCAGCCAAGGGATCGTCCATATATTACGTAAGACGTTTTTCTTTTGTTTAAATGAAGACGAGAATAAAATTGCTGTGAAGTTGAAAAGGACACAACGATATAAACAAAAGAAAAACGTCTTACGTAATATATGGACGATCCCCAAGCTGATAATTCTACAGGAGAATAAATTCGATTCCAGCGCTGGTGGCCATTACACGTATTATCGAACTCGAACTACGATTCGATTCGATTACTATTTCCCACAGTCCCGAAAAGACCACGTTGACATGCGCATGCTTCTACTGAATGGCGCTTATTGGTTCTAGTTCGCGTCCTCATTGGGAATTCAAATACAGGCGCTTACTACAGCCAATCAACTATATTACAATTCAAACATGCGCAGATAAAGTGTTCTCAGTTAGCATCACTGATTTAAAATCCAGTACCACACACAGACACACCCTACTGTTGAGCGGAGCGGATATGGGCGGCCTACAGTAAGCAAGCATTACGGAGCGTTACTCTCGAAAATCTTCATACTCGAAAACGACAATATCGTTTAGAGATTCCTTAGTAAGGATAATGCGAGATTACTTCAGTGTTACTTTCGGGTCACGCTGTAGCGTAACGCTTACGTCGGGCTGGTCCGTCAGGCCTACTATAATGAACACGAGTTGGTTTAGTATATATAATATTTTGTACATTTTATTCATTGAATTACATATTGCTATATAAATCTCGTGAAGATGCATTCCTAAATCTTTGTTTACATATATTAAATATTAAATAATAGACATTATTTATATATGGAGTTGTAGGAGATCATGCTTCCTTAATAGCAACCAATCCTGACGCAACTGGAACGTGTACCTCATCCACTTCTGCTCCTTCTGTCCTAGAAGGTAAGCAAGAGCGGGAAATTTACGAGAGATAACATCGTGCAACAGTGTTCCTTGAAGTGAGGTCTCTAGCCGCGGATGACCTTACGGGCAGACGGGACAGATGGAGATGAAGATTTCATCTCTGGATACTTTTTTAGAGCTACCAATCTTTGTAGAATTTTATGAGGATCAGTGTTGAGGGACCAGATGAAGTGATCCCAGAAGAACAGCCTTTTGCATCCGGTTCGCGATGGAATGAGCCTGACGCTGGCAAGCCGGAATCTTGTTGAGTTGGCTAAGAAATGAAGCTTTCATACCTTCAAGAAAGCCGATTTTGAGAACTACAAGATGGACTTTGTAGCCTCGGTACAGCCTGCTCAGCTCGAAAAGTAGTGCTTGATATTTCGCCCGTTTTTCTTCCTCCTTTGCCGTGATGTAGATCTTACCCTGAATATTCTCCACAACGAACTCGAGTTCCCCCTGGGCATATGGCAAGACGGGCAATAGATCAACACCATAGAATTACTTAAGATGGTAATATAACACTTCTATAGCCACATTGTGTCTCTCTATGTACCCGTAGCGTGCATATTTTAAGCATCCACTGAGAACATGTTCAAGTGTTTCTGGCTCTTGCTTGCACGCTCGGCAGTTGGTATCGCCTACAGGTACATGCATTATGCGCTCACGGTAAACTAAGGTGTCTATAACGCCGTCTTGACAGACAAGAAGAAATCCATCAGTCTCCAATCTCAATCCAGCAGACTTGAGAAACATGTTGGATAGACCGTATGTTCTGCTTCTTGTACACAACTTTTGAGCACCAAAGGTGTGATGCTAGGCCATGTGTAGTGTGGCTGGAATCAAATGGGAGGCCAAGCTTCTATGGGGCCCTATCTGCGCCACGGTATAGAAACGACGCAGCATTTACGACTTCATGTTGATGTACGAGTCGTTTAAGGGATTCTGTGCTATTTAGCACTGAGCATGCTGTAGCCAGAACCGTTCTTCGATGAAGACACTCTAAGCTTAGCAAGCCTCTACCCCCTTCATCTCGAGGGAGGTATATTCGACGTACGGAAGATCTAGGATGATGACTTCGATGGATTGTCATCATCTTGCGTGTGCTTCGGTCAAGTTGCGTCAACTCATCGACGTTCCATTTTACTGCACCAAACGTGTAGAGCAGTATAGGAGCGGCCAGCAGATTGGTCGCCTGGATCTTATTCTTTTTAGATAATTCGGAAGCCCAAATTTTTCTGAGAATTTGGCGATACCTTTTTCCAAGGGCCGTTTTTAACACACGCACATTTTGGGTTTCCGCTTGCGGTATTTCAAGATATGTATATTTTTCTCCAATCGCTTTAGAGTACTTATTTGCCGCATCCACGAGGATGTTAAGGTCCTCTTTCGAGAAAGCAAAAAGTTTAAGTTCGTCCATGTATAAAAGGTGGTTGACCTTATATTCTCTTCTGTTCGGCGGGCCACATAGGTATCCAGAGCTTTTGTCTCGCAGCACAATAGATAGAGGCAAGAGGGAGATGCAGAAAAGTATCGGATTAAGAGAGTCTTCTTGGAAGACCCCCCTCTTATATGTGATATAGCTTGTAGTCACTTGTCTTTTGTCAGATGTTTTGACAAATCTTGTCCGCCATAAGAGCATAAGCTCTTTTATGCATGTCACTATTTTTGCATAAACCTCCAGGCCCTCACCGAACTTAATAAGTAGATCATGGTTCGTGTTATCGACTGCCTTACGGTAGTCAATCCAAGCCATGGACAGATTGGGCCGATACCTGATCGAATCTCGCGTAATACACCTGTCTATTACCAGGTTCTACCTGCAACCTGTCAGCCCTCTCTTGCAATTACGTTGTTCAACTATTGCACTCCATACCGGCTCGATAGATGTTAATATCCTCTCTTTGAGGATGCCAGTGAATAGCTTGTAGCTGGTGTTTAAACAAGCCATGGCCCTGTATTTCTTTGGACTTGACAAATGTCCGGTCTTAGGGATCAATACCGTGCGTCCTTCCACTAGCCACTGCGGGACGGGTTGTTCTCCGTTTAAGAAAGTAGTAAATATACGAGCTAGATGTTGGTGCATAGAAGTAAACTTCTTCCACCAAATGTTGTTGATTTTATCTGGCCCTGGCGCTGAAAAGTTCTTAGTTCTAGTGATAACGTTCTTCATTTCTTCAGCAGTAATTAGTGGACACTCTTCCTCTGGACCTTTTACCCTTTGCCTTTGCCAAAGTTACGACAGAGTGATATATCTGAAGCGTCTTCATTTAGCTGATAAGTATCTCCATATACTTGCTCCCAGAAGACTTGAATCTCTTCTCGATTAGGCGGATTTTTAACGACATGTGACGTTTTATTAAACAGACGGGAAGGATGAGTAAAAAAGGTGTAATTTTTCTGAATCAACTTTACTCGCCGTTCTAGGCGCTGTTTTTCTGTTGAATGAGATCTTATTTTTTGTGCCCAGTGCAGCTTGATGGTCAATAGTTTACACTTTATCAGCGTGTAATTTGCTTTTCTCAAGTTTCGAGCAAATGCCCTACCTTTTGGAGTGAATTTTTTGTTTGATGTTATTTAGATAATCACACACTGAGTATTTGATGCATGCCGTCTCGCCGTTTCAATTTTGAACTGAAGTTGTGCAATACGCTCGCGAGTCTTACTCAGACGTACTGAAGTATCGTTACTTCTATTGTCACTATGCAGGGAGACCGCCTTCTCGTAAACGACACAGATCATATTCCAGAGACTAACATCTTCGGGGAGCAAATCGGGGAGAGCAGTATTAGCTTCAGCTAGTTTGTCCATCTTGAGAAAGACTTTTTGGTGGATATATCTCCTACTTCTCATGTTGGCATTATCCGCTATCTGCAAAGGTGGTCTTGCTGGAACGACTGGTATGTTCGCTGGAGGATGTTGCTCTTCTTCTTTTCGATAAAGAGCTTCATATCCGTTTTTTCACAAAAAGGATACCTGATCTCTTGAATACTGTGGCGTCTTATGAGCATATTCCCGGCGCATATTGACCCAACGGTCATGTAACATCTGCATGAATCCTCTTCGTGCTGGTGAACTTCTTTTTTTGACATTATTTACTATTATTATTAGTATTATTATACAATTAAGCCATTTCCTTTTCGGGGTATGCGTGACTTGCTCGGTGAGGAAAGGAGAAATGTGGAGTAGGGTGTATAGATTTTTTTTTTAAACTGATCTAGAATTCTCGTGATATTTATTTAAATGACACGTTCCTTCCGCAACACGAGTGTTTCTCCTGTACCACATTCTTTGAGGATTATCTCGTTTCGGACTTTGTCCATCAGTGTTTTCCCGCATATTCTGCGCAGAGCTTTCATGCCAATCGCGTTAATTTTATTCCTGTCCTTTTCTGGACAGGTCCATTCCTCGCTACCGTATACTGCAGTCGGTAAAAATATAGAATTACGTATGGCCATTTTAGCTTTTTTTGATATGTTTTTATTTCTGAGACCTTTGATTTATACTCATTAGTACGAGTGGGTACTATGCAGTAACTACCGCCAATTTTTATTTACAGTTTATTTACAAAACTTTTTAAAATAAATAAATATTACACGCCACGATGACATTTCTATGGGAAAGCCTTTTAAATGAATGTCAGATACTTGAGTAACAATCAACGCGCCGCTAGTTCGCCGATCCGCCGCTATGGACAAACCATGCCACAATTTTCTCTGACTACACAATGGCTCATGGCATACCCCTGATAATTCTTGAAAGGAAGGTAGTACATGTGTGAGATGTTATAGTTTTCAAGTTCATGATGAAAATCCTACGTTTTCAACTGCGCATGTACCGAAAGGCGCGGGACTATTTAAAAAATTAAGAATGCACACTTGCAACATTCAATTAGTAATACTTTATTATAATAAGTCAGGTATCACTATTCATGCAATCTAATTTGTATGAAATAATGCGTAGTTAAGAACGCCAGCACCCGTCCCTGGGCATCTATCGGATATCAACGAAATAAAAGGGTACCTTCAAAAACAGTTCTTTGGGGTCTCCGTTCTAAAGGAGGCCAACTTCCACTTGATCCACAACGTTATCGAACTCCTAGTTTTTTGTAATAAATTTAAAGAAGGGTTTTCAGGTTTCAATCGTGTGCAAAACTACGAATCTTGCCGGCGTTTCATGAACATTGCAGTTCACTTCTTCAGGACAAGCTTCATCCTAGTTTTTTATATGACCAAGAAAGATTTTTTTGCTTGAATCTTTGTTTACACTGCGAGGATATGTTTAGAGAAAAAAATAGTTTCATTTTGAACCAAGAAACGTCGTCAAATTATACTGACACAAAATTAAACAATTCTCGGTTCATATTGAGCAATAAGAATATTGACAGAAATTCAATTGTTTTTCAGTTTTCACATCGATCAAGAAAGTGAACATAACTGCAGTTCAAAATAAGTTTGTAGAAAAATGACCTGAAGCAAAATTGAAAGCCTAGTTTTTTCTGTGTTGACATACTTTTTTGTATAATTCATTTTTTTTCTGCGACATATAGCGCCGGTTCCACCAAACTCGGTTAAATCAGTGGTTAACTGACGGCGGGTTAAAGTTAACGCCATAGGTAAGCTTGGATTATCCTGTTGTGCGTTCCACCACATTTTTCGTGGGCGCGGTTAGCTAAACAGATAGTCGTTTCGAAGTAACTCCTATTTTACTTTAAATCATTCGTGTGATTGGCTACCCGTCGGTCGAGTGGAAAGCAAAGCAATATGTCCGTGCGCGCCAAATCAGGTAAGGTTCACGCCACTCTCGTGTCTACACTAACCTAAAAAAAGTGAATGTTGGTGTATGTTTTGTTCGTGATATATTAATATATCACATATAAATTCAAAAACATCTTGTTCGACTTCGTCATCAGACGATCTCAGAACTTCTTCCAAAAACTCCATATTTTACAACGACACTGCAGTTTTTAGGTTAGAGGACGATTAAGGCGCCTTAACCGATCAATTTTGACCGGTTAGATTTAACTTTGGTTAACACGAGTTATCCGGCCGCTAGAAAGTGGTGGAACGCGTAACTAGGTTTAACGGAGGATTAACTTTTTAATCGAGGTTGGTGGAACCGGCCCATAGCTATGCAACATAATGGAAAAGAAAATCTGTATGAAACTATATTTTGAAATAATAGCATTTTTGTTAATCCTGCAAGATCTCTACCGCGAAAGAATTTAGAAGGTCGAGATAGATAGTTCTTTCCTCTTAGTATTTGATTAATTTTTTGCTTCAGACATTTTGTTAATAGATTTGTTTAGAATTTTTCTCATTCCATGATTAAATTGTTTTTTTACAAACTAAAATATTTTCAGAAGGAACAGATAGAATGTTTTTATCAGGAACATTATCTAATAAATATATTCATACATTACAGAAATATTAAATATATGTACTATGTTGTTCTTAATTTATGTTTTATATATCTTTTTAAGTTTTTATTTCTTGAATGTAAGTTTTTGAGTAAACTACTATAATGAAAACGAGTTGATTTAGCATATATAATATTTTGTAAATTTTATTCATTGCATTACATTGAATTACATTGAATTACAAATCGTGTGAAGACGCATTCCCAAATCTTTGAATTTTAGTAAATAAATCTGATTGAAAAAAAGAAAAAGTTTATTATCTAACTTGTTGTTGTGAATCAAAGGCGTTGCGGTTAGAAGATTGTAGTAATAAGAAGATGATGACTGCTGAAAAAAATAATGTAATTTTGAAATACAAATACAATCAAATCAAAATCAAAGTAAACATTAATTTTTCGCATTCTGATTTCTTGGGGTGGAGATTCATAATATTTCGTATTAAAATTTGAATTTGTTTGCTCCATGTATTAAAGCCTTATGATCATTTTAAACTTCGGTACTCTGCAATACGAATAAGTTTAATAAAACCTCGGTTTTCTCTAATCTGAAACTATATTTCACTAAATTTGTATTCATTCTAACGGAAAGTTGCTCAATGTAATAATATTTTATTCCTATAGAAAAATTTCCATTTATACATTTCAATGATACAAAACTGACGCGCATATTGCTTATTAGTTCAAAAATATATTTCTTATTACATACACAATAATACGGTATCAGAGACTTTTCTTTTACGAGAATTTATCATTTTTTTAATTTGTTAAAAAAATTATTTTATAATTGTAGATTGCTTTGAAACGATTTCCCAATACCGAAAATTGTTTCCAGTAAAATTTCATTTAAATTTCATCATTTCAGAAAAAATGTTAAGGATGAGTTTAACTTTTTAATCTTAAATTTATCATAAAATCGCAACTTAAATGGTGTTGATACTCATCTGAAACTTTGAGTTAGAACCTGCCTTTACGATTGTCTTAAGAACTGGAATATGAGTAATGCATTATTTTTAATCACTTACCTTTCGAAGCTTCCATTTAAAATATTTTGAGTCTCTTAAGTCCCGCGAATTCAAAAGCTGTTCGATTTTCCAAGACTTGGGTTTAATTATTTAAGTCAGTTTAAGTTTCATAACCGATTCTATTTGTTTTTCATTTTTCGCTATATGTATTTCCTGCAAATGAAACGATCCGCAAGATTCCCGAACCATCCAGACCTAAGGAGAGACTACAAGAAGCATTTGGAACGCCTTCTGCCAATTGGAATAACTCAGCCACTTGAAATTTCCTGCCAATCCTACTGCTGAGTGCTAACCTAATCCCTTCTCCTGGTGATACCCCAATTCATGATCTCTGTTGTTGGGAAGGTTTAATGTCGATCCCGGAAAAGCGAGTGGGACCTCTATATTTAGACCCGAATATCACTTTCAACGTTCCTGGTGCTACGATTTTTTGATTTGGTTCTTAGTCTTAGTAGGAGTTTTACTAGCCAGATTGTTTCTTCATATACTTCGGAGAGGATTTTTTCGACATTAATTCATCATCGTTTGGACCACATTGGTTGATTATTATGTCATTATATTCAGAAGGATTATTTTGGTGCATACCAAATACCCAATACCAATACCAAGTACCCTTTCGACACATTTCTGACAATTTTTTTTGTCTGTTCTCAAAGTCACAAGCAACGCCAATCACAACGCCTCATTTCAACTAAGCAGGGCTCCGCACGTTCCAAAGAAGAAAAAGAAGCAGGAAAATTTTTCCATTCTTCGTCCAGCAGCTTCTGGATTAGCGTCCATACATTTATATGTCTGACCCTAATAGCACGGAACGTTCCCGGAACGTGTGAAATGTCCGTCGCTTGTGAACGTTCCAAACATAAATTAACGTTATTGTTATTATTATCAATAAATATCGCGTAAACCGTAAGTGACTGGTCAAAATCGATGTGAGTTTATGATACGGATATCATACTATAGTGTAGTATATGTGGCACTCAAAACTCAAAAATAAGATTCATTCTTACCTATCTATATAGTATATAGTTGTTGTTGAAAATAACAATAATGGAACGTTCCCAAGGGGCGGACATTTTACACGTTCCGGGAGCGTTCCGCTGGAAAGTTCCGAAGGTGCCCACGGAACGTTTCGTGCTATTAGGGGAGTAATTGTACAAATACTCATTATATTATTCCGAAGGAAATATTTTTAGGATTTAGTGTAGTACAATACTCTTTCACTCACTCGCGTACAAATTGAATTCCCTGAGATAAAACTTCAAATCGTAATTGCCTTCAGTATTCGTTCAGATTTGGAAGCGCATCCGATCAATTCCTCAAAAACAAATGAGGCGTCTTTCCACAAAGTGCGACAAAATATCGACCAAAACAGAGAGTTTTCGCTTTCAAATATTTTGCGCTTAAAATATCTTTATTGTCTGGATACCTAAGAATGTAGAGTTTTAACACCTGAATATTGACTTGTAATACCTAGACGTTACACCTTAATATGTAGATTAGAGTCGGCCGAAAAAAACTTTTTTTCGAGGAGCGGATTCTAATAGTAGGCAAAACTTGTGTTTTCTCAACATTAATAAGCCCTCAAATTTTAAACTGGATTGGATAATATCTTCTGTGCTTTGAAATCTCTTAAAAATTAGGTTTTTAGCCAATAATAATAATAAAATGTGAAATTTGAAAATCAATTCCAAATCGGTAATTTTGATCTTTTTATTGTTAATTATTGCCGTAATGCTAACGCAGTACACTCCTTATTCATTTATTTATAAATATGACCTTGAAAAAAGAAGTAAGGGAAAAAGAAAACTAGCTAAAAATGTCTATTCACGAACGGTTGGACGAACGCCTTTAGATTTTTCATTTTATACTATTAATTTTAATGCAGAACTATCAAATATTTTATATTCTCATTTCACTTGTGCAGTATTTCGCTCACTTTATAGTGACCCAGAACCGAACACGTGGAGGTAACTGCATTTTCGGTTCCTTCCCTAGTCCCACCCATCCACCCAACCATACTGCAGAACTATGTGAACTATATGAATTGTTCTTTGCTTTCAAATCTGGAAATTTTTGCCGTTGATTCTAAAACAGACCTGATGTAACCGTCTCTTCAATGACTTCCACATACTTTTCCAGAAGCCGTCGTAACTAGTATGACCGTGCGTTCCACCGCCTGGGTGTTGCAAGGAAAGTGCACGAAATCCCATTCAGAAATCTGTTTAGAATCTTCAATTCTAGAATGCCTTTCCTTGAGATCATTTATTGACAGATTACGAAGCACTGGAGGTGATATAATTTCAGAGTTCAACCAGTCAATCATATCAACGTTATCTTTAGCTTTGAAGTTCAGCTTAGGAATCCTGAAGGTGTACAATACATTCGCGTCGTTCTGTATGACAAAAATAATGTTTTGAAGTGCATCTTGTCTCACATGTGATCTATGATCCGTTACCATGCTGAGGAGAACGTTCTTTGGGGAAGCGAAAAAAGCATTCCGTGCAATGGTATCATCATTGAAGATGTCTTGCACCGTCTTTGATTGTGCTATTGAGTTTTATGCGAAAGCACATCGGAACATATACCCTGAGTATGAATTCCACAATCATTTTGAGCTCAGAGGATGGTTTTGACGTCGCAATATATTTTCTCATTATCCTATTTACGAACGTATTCCATCATGCATGATTGAGAGGACCTGGACCTTGAAGACTTAGATCATGAGAGCAGTTACCAGATTTTATATCATGTGAAATTTCCAAAAGATATTTCTGATCTTCACTCAATATTTTCAAAATTTCATCATTAATTGTACGTAATTCTGAATCTATTGCTTGGAATGAAACTACAGGAAGCTGTTCACATCCAGAAAGCGTATACCCAATACGGGTTTCAGACATGGCTTTCAGTAGCCTTGAAACTAAATCCAGACCGTCCGAAAGTAAACAGGCAGGGTCGGTGAACAATTTCTGTTGTATTTGGATGGCTGACGGAACCTGATACAACTCACGCGGGAAACCATGGGAAATTACGAAATGCATGGAAAAATTTTTTAGGCCAATTTTATGATGAATTGTGTCAATTATATGGCTATAAGTTGGACGGACTTCAGGCCAACTATTTTACTCTGGATGCGAATTTTCATCAGCCCAAAGTCAGGCCAACTTTGTCGAAGGTCGGTCGAGATACCGAAATGATAAATATGTACCAATTTCGTTTGTCGACCATTGTTCCAACTTATTCTACCCAAGGATCGGAACCTTTTAGGTTGGGCCCGAAGTTTAAAGGTTCCTTAAGGGTTCGGGTCCGCACTGGATCCTTTAATTTCTTAAGGGCCGAATCCGGACCTGATCCTCTTAAATTCTTAAGGGGATTTGAGAGAGCGAGAGTTTAGTTTGAGGTATTTAAATTATTGAGTCAATTAGAGATTGCGCAAAAGTTTTCTACGGGAACTAAGGATGCGCAGAAAAGTGATATTTCGCATTATTCTACGCATTAAAGTTACGGGATTGCTTTTAGATGCGCAGTAGAGTTTCTTAGCCTGCGCCGTAGAATTTTATGAAACTTACACATGCTCAGTACAGTTACACGGCAGTTATGGTTGCGCAGTACGGTCAGGTATACTTACAGATGCGCAGTACAGTTACGTATCGCTGGCATATGCGCAGTTGAGTTCTATGTCATTTACGGGTGCGTAGTACAATTGCAAAGCATGTATGGTTGCGCAGTAGGGTTAGGAGGTTCTTATAGATGCGCATTTATGGAATTAGTGAAATTTACTAAATTAACGGAATTCATATAATTTACGGAATTCACACAATTCATGAAACATACGGAATTCACGGAATAAATGTAATTAATGGAATTCACGGAATTTACAGAATTCTTGGAATTCACTGAATTCACGAAATTCATTAATTCAGTGAATTCCATGAATTCAGTGATTTCCATTAATGAAGTAAATTCTGTGAATTTCGTGAATTTCGTTAGTTCAATGATTTCCGTGAATTCCAATAATTACATGCATTCCATTTATTTAATGAATTCCGTGAATTCCGCGAATTCTATGAATGCCGCGAATTTTATGAATGCCGCGAATTCCTGTAATTCAGTGAAATCCTTTCATTCCATGAATGCAACTCTATAAAAAAAAACCCCTAACTTTACCGCGCAGTCACAAATGCCTTGTAAGTGTACTGTGCGCCCGCAAGTGTCATATAAGTCTACTGCGCAGATGTGAGTTCCATGCAACTGCACTCCGCAGCTGTAAATGCCGTGAAACATTACTGCGCAGCCATATGTGACATTGAACTCTGATCGAAAACTCCCGTCCAAAACTTTTGCGCAATCTCAAGTTAACTCAATAATCTAAATACCTCAAACTAAACTCTCTTCCCCAAATCGCCTATGTCAATTTCTCAAATATAATTCAAGGAAACTTTTTGGTCAGATGCGATATTAAAGGGTCCCTCAAGGGTCCGGTCCGAACCCGGACCCACAAAAATTTGAAGGATCCGGGTTCGAACCCGAACCCTTCAGAATTTAAAAGGTCCGGACCAGGACCCTTCAGAAATTAAAGGGTCTGGGTTCGAACGATTTCAAATCCAAAATATTTCCTATTAGTTCAAAAATTATGAAGAATTTGTTATATTCACAGCTTTTACTAGTAAACAATAGAATAATTATGAAATTTTAAAATAAATTTTTTGCTTGGTAGCAATTTTTTTGAAAATGTGCAAAAACATGGTTTTTGGGGGATTTCATATATTTTTTGCGATTTTGAAACGTTATAAACTTCACACAAAAAAAAGTTTCCCACGAATAAAAAATAATAACGTGTTTATTTGGTTGAAGCTGAAGAAATTTAATTGTTCGAATTAATCCAAAAAACATGTTTTTGTACATTTTCAAAAAATTGTAAATAGTGGAAAATTTTTGTTTGAATTCAAATATTTTAAATTGTAAATTTAAAAAAGAAGAACCGAAGATATTAACCGATTAACTTGAACGATTCGATTAATTTTAACATTTTTACTTCGCTCTACTTAAGAGTGTAGTTTTAAATTCACATTAAAAGTGTTAAACATGTCAAAATTGTGTATTTAACTTATTTTGTTTTTTCTCGGACTTTTTATATCACTGTAAATGGATTTCCAATGACTTAAGTATATCCAATTTTTAAATATAAATCCTCTAATGGCAGAAATCATTGGAAAATCATTGACAATTATTTAAAATATAACATTTCTTATGAAAAGATTGTTTGTTCTTTTCGACATATAAAAATAAATGTTTAATCCTTTACCTATTTTCCCCTTTTCGTGAAAAATTACCCTATTTCCCCTTTTTTGAGCTTCTTTTGCACTGTGATCCCTGTAAAATTAATCTTTTTTGGTAGAAATTTCATCATTTTGGGTGAAATATCAACTATTATATTTTATAACTTACCGCCAATTGATTTGCAACTATGAGTAGGTATATTCTGAGGGGCTTCCCACTACGAAATCTGGAAATCTTAAAACCATAAATGCGACAATCTGTATTGAATTCTTAAAGAGATTTCCAAGATTTCGTTGCGATTGCCGGGAAGCTTCGAATTCACTCAGCTGTTCGTTCCACGCAGAGGAGTGTATGTCGGAATGCTCTACACCACCTCAACTCTTTCCACACTCAGCTAAAGATTTCTAATATTCTTCACGAATGCTAGATTGCTGAGAGATTTCCAAGAGTTCCTACAAGAGATCTCTTAGATTTCCCGCGCAGGAATCTAAGATTTCTTAGTGAGTAGCCCCTCGGTATAGGGTAAGTCGGGGAGGGATGGAACACTTTTCTTTGCTTGGCTCCCATATCATCTCATTGACATATCTGCAAATCGTTTATGCAGTTTTCTCTCATTTAAACTCTTTACTTTATAACCGCGATATGGATTTTCTGTTTAATTCATATTTGCATAGTACCAGAAACAAAAAAACACAAAAAACAAATTCCGTGTGAGATGAAACATTGCTGGTGAGATGGAACACTCAGTTGACGTGACCCTGAAAATTGATTTGTCATACAAAATATTACAAAATTACTCTGATAACATAGACAAAATTCTGTATTCATTACTTTCGTGAACCAAAAAATGTGTGAACAGAAAAAAAAAACTCGTGAACGGAATTCAGTTACAAAACCAGCGATACGAGTAGTTGCAGTCATTCACTACTTTATCTTTTATTTTCGAAATTAGTCAATACAAGTGTATTTTTTAATTTTAGTAATTTTTGAATAACCTTCAACAATTTATAAAAATTAATAATGCGCAAGGACACAAAACTTAAATTCAAATCAACAAACAATGTGTTCCATCTCTCCCGATGAGCAGGGAGCGATGGATCAGTATGTGGTAACTACATACGCTATCGAAAGATGTCACTGTCGGTGTATGCACCTTTAATGAGGTCACAATAATTATTGTCAATGATATCAACATGAAGAAATAATTATCACTTGCCAAAACTGGCAACGCAATCGAGTACACAGAATTTACCGGCCTTCAAAACGCGATTCTCAAACTATGACGTAGAATAACTTTTTGAGAAATTGCTGCAGCGAAACCATTCGAGACAAGTTTTTGTTTGCGTTTCAAGGGACACATTTACACTAACTTTCGTCACCATTGGCCGAATAGTCTAGGAGGGGTAGAAGGTGTGCCATCTCTCCCACCGTTCCATGTCTCCCCGACTTACCCTACCCACTTATTTTGACTAGCTAATTACGAAAATCATAGCGACAATACCCGCACTGAGAGAAGCTTGGCGCTGAAGCCGCACATGCTATCGTACAACA
>CAKNYM010052741.1:42149-65338 GCA_932195095.1 Andricus curvator | reverse complement strand
CGCCTGTATCTGTCGGTACAGCTGCTGCGCCAAGCTTCTCTCAGTGCGGAAATTTGATTTCAAAGGTAAAAACACATATAAAAGTTGCAGCCCCTGAAAAACTACGTCTTTTATATTCTTCAAACTTATCGCCTTAATCTATTATTTTCCGAGAAAAATGGGATAATGTTCTAACAAGTGTATTTTGCCATAACTCCAGCAGGTAAGTACTTTTCGGAATTTCATCTAATAGTGCTTACCTCCGATTGACATGAAACTTGGTATACCCGGAATACACGGTATACACGGAATTAGCGGAATTCATAGAATTCAAGGAATTCATAGAATTCAAGGAATTGATGGAATTCAACGAATTGATGGAATTTACGGAATTCTTGGAATGCAACGAATTCACGGATTTCACGGAATTAAAGGAATTCACGGAATTGATGAAATTCAGGGAATTCACGAAATTCAAGGAATTCGTGGAATTCAAATTTATTCATGAAATTCGAGGAATTCACGAAGTTCAAGGAATTTGTGGAATTCAATGAATTCGTGAAATTGATGAATTCGTGGAATTCAATAAATTCGTGAAATTCAGTGAATTCGTGGAATTCAATGAATTCACGGAATTCAATGAGTTCGCGGAATTTAAGGAATTCAAGGAATGCATGGAATTCAAGGAGTTCATGGAATTCAAGGAATTCATGGAATTTAAGGAATTCTCCAGAATTCATGAAATTCCAAAAATTGGTGAAATCATGATATTCATTGAATTCACGGAATTCAAGGAATTGAAGAAATTCACGTAATTCATGAAATTAAAAAAATTCGTGGAATCCATGTTATTCATTGAATTCACAGAATTCAAAGAATTTACGGAATTCAAGGAATTCAAGGATTTCATGAAATTATAACAAATTCACGGAATTCATAGAACGTGAATTCCGTGCATTCCGTAAATTCAGTCAATTTCATGAATTCAGTGAATTCCGCGAATTCAATGAGTTTCGTTAATTTAGTGAATTCCGTGAATTTAATTAATTCCTTGAATTTGTGAAATTGAATTTATTTGATTATCTTGGAATTATTAAATTTAATGTTACTAATATAATAATTCTAATAAAAAAATTTGGTCAAAATTTTTTGTTTACAAATATAAAGTGGTTTGATATGAATGAATTGAATTGAATAATTCATGAATTCCTTATGAATTGCATGGTACCATGATACCAAAGTGGTTTGGAATATTATTAAATTTGATCACGATAATTCGTAAATTACTTGGATGCCACGAATTTCTTGAATTCCGTGAATTCCGCGAATCCCGCGAATTCCTTAAATTCCGCCCATTCCTTGAATTCCATATACACCGTGAATTCCGTGAATTTCACAAATTCAGTGAATTTCGTAAATATCATAAATTCAGTGAATTCCAAGAATTTCGTAAATTTCATAAATTCAGTGAATTCCGTAAATTCAGTGAATTCCATAAATTCAGTGAATTTCATAAATTCCGCGAATTCCATGAATGCCACGAATTCCGTGAATTCTAAGAATTCCGCGAATTCCACGAATTCTGCGAATTCCATTGATTCCGTGAATTCCATAAATTTCGTGAGTTCCTCAAATTTAATTAATTCCGTGAATTCCTTGAATTCCTTGAATTCCGTGAATTCCGTGAATTCCATGAATTCCGTGAATTCCACAAATTCAGTGAATTCCACCAATTCCGTGAATTCCATAAATTTTGTGAATTCCATGAATTCCTTGAATTTACAGCACTTACATACATGTATTGCAATTTCGTCATTCCAATACCGTGTTCGCAATTTTACCTTACGCCTGAATTGTAGAAGTGTTGGAGAATTCCAAAAAATTTTAACAGTGTACACTTCGTATCAAAATTATCCTTTTTTTCTGAAAAAAATAATGGTTCTTTCGAAAAAGTGTATACAATAACATGAAAGGTGTATTTTTAGAAGTTCTCCAACTTTTATTCTAAACGTTTTTATAAATTTTCAATATTTACTCAAATAAATAGGAAAAGCATAAATTTTATAGTTCATGGGGTTTTATGGGGGTCAAAATACATCGGTATACCAAGCGTCAAATAAATCGGAGATAAGTGCTTTTCGGAACTTTATCCTTATTTCGTTGTGAATGCTACTGTTTCGTTGAAAATTTGTCTTCATTGATTAGCAATTAACTTTTCTATTGTAAAATTTACTTTCTTAAATTAAAAGTCAACTTTTTTCTAAAACACTCGACTTTTGGGCTGGGAAATTCAATTAAATATTTGGTTGAAAATGCAGCTTTTTTTGGCTGAAGTTTAATACTTTCTGTTAAAAATAAAAATTTTGGGAAAAATGAGGAAAAATCCAGGAAATTTTGAAACTAAACTCCTGCGGCCACCCTGGGTGCAATAAAATTCGAAAAGGTGCGTTATAATACAAAGGGATGCCACAGAATTTAGAGAATAAAAATGTCATTTTTTAAATGATACCATTGCCGGATGTATATATTGTATATTTTTTGGAGAATATGTAAAAAAAAGAAAAAATTATAAAAATTAACTAGAATAGCACTTATTTTAACGAACTGAAGCATTTTATTTTTAAAAACATTTGTTTCTAGTTCAGCAATAATCAGCAAAAAGTAATGAGCTTTTCGTGCAAGGCGGAGAAAAATGGGATTATATCTCTACAATTGAATAAGCATACATTTCTTGGATTGATATCGGGTCTAAAAATGGCTGGTAAGATACATTTTATTATTTCAGTTCTTTCCAAGATGTCCTTTGGTTACTTAATATAAATAAGAAATCATTTGAATATTCCAGCAATGCTGAAATTATTTTAATCGTCACGAATTCTGATTTTTTAAGGAAAGAGTTTAAGGAAGAGTGATTAAAATGTCATGTCCTAAATATTCAAAAGGCCATTAAAAGTCTTCCTATGTAATAATATATTTAACATTCTAATAAGTTATACAATTTTTATAAACAAATTCTCTTTAGTGCATCTTTCTGACTTTATATTCCTCCGAAAGAAAGACTCTACTGATTATACATCCCAGCGGCTGCGCCCGTCTTTCAAAATATCAGTACTAGTATTCACCTACAATATTTTTTTTGTTAACTTAATTTCTTCAATTTTAATTTTCCTGTAGTACACAAGAAAATCGCAGTAAAACCCGTGTATAGTACTTCTTATTACTAGTTCTTGCGAGGCCAGTCTACGGATCAACCGAGACTCGAACTCACGTCCTGCCGGCAGTGATGTTTAGAGGCAAGCGTACTAACCACTAGCCCGCCGGTATGCTGCATTATAACTTTTATGGTATAGATCCTGGAGTTTTTGAATGCGTTGTTCCATTGTGTCTGAACCAGCTCTTAAAAGTAATTCGTCTTCCGTTGCTGCATAGTATGCATATTCGCTTGCTGCATCGTGTGCTTCTTGGTTCGTGTGATGATTACGTTCGTGAAACTGAGCATGAGCCTTATCATGCGCGAGAACAAGTGGCAAACTACGCTTCACACCCAATCTCTCTAATTCAACAATGCTCAAATTGTACCACTTTCTTGTTGTTCTGTTGAATATGAGATGTAAAAATGAACCGGGAAACAATTTACTTAGACTTCCAATTGTTTTATCCCCTGTATCTGTTGGTCCCAAGATATATCCAAAGATGACATGACCCCTTTGTAAGTAAATTATATCTAGTTGAGACATAGAGCGACTAATGAATATTATAAAATTAGGGATGGTTCTAACTTCTGCATGGTCTAATTTTTCGATATCAGGAAAATGCAAACCATTGGATCCAGGAAATAATGTCCACAAATCAGTCGGTTCTGCAAGCTCAGGTCGTGGTTGTGAAATTATTAATTCTGTAAGAAGAAATAGAAATATAGGTTAATTTAAATATTTATATTAGATATAATCTGAATAGGGTTGTTTCATAATTTTAGATAAAATAATTTTCTAATACATAATTTTAATCTAAACTCAAGGTGCGTCCTGATTTTTTTTTCTGTTGAGTCGTTCAGCAGAACAAAATTATTAAAAATTGAAGGCGGGGAAACACTTATTCAAGTTGGTGTCACGTGACTCAGAGGTTCTCATAATAATCAATTCTACGATGTGGTTTTGATGGAAACTAACGAAACTTAAGATAAAGAGGTTAGGCTGCGGTCTGGTGCCAATTCTGACTATTTTTAATAGCTTTATTTATCAAGGTTTATGCGACAAAGTTCTCTTGTTGTGATATTTGGATTTTGAAAACTTGTGCAAAAAAAGAATTTTTGTTTTTGACAACAACAAGAAATTCTACATCGCAGTGGCGAAAGATAACCTATAAGTTATCAAGTGAAATCTTTTGAGAATACGTACGTACATAAATGGACAAAACATTTCTATATATCAAATACAAAATTCACGTATTAAGAAGTTTGATCAATGATGACAAACTATAATTGTAAAGTAATTGTCAGAAATAATATATTTATAAATGCGTTTACCGGTTCACTTTCACTCCTCGTATTTCTGCACTTACCAAGTCACAATTACTCTTAAAATTCTCCGATACCATGAATAGATATATTTCCAGTAGATTTCCGCTTTTGGCTTTTACGAAACCCTCCTTTGACATTTTTTTAAACAATATTTTTCGGCTTCTATTTTTAACGTGTACATAACCAAAACAAAACATTGGCACAAAAAAAAGATATTTGAGAATTACTGACACGTAAGCTGTGATTGGTCGAAAATCCGACCCCTTTGACGTCTGAGGGGCCCTCCAATCGACATCGTGATAGAAAATTCATATTTCAACATTAAATTAAAAACAGTAAACAATATGTGAAAAATATTTTAATGGCGTTTTTAAAATAAGAATTTTATAAACTATGAGATCCATTCATTGGAAAAGTGATATCTGACTTTGGAAACAACCCTATTGTAGCATATTCCACTGTTTAAACTATAGGTTTCAAAAATGTTGACGTCTCTACAAAAGTTTGAATAAGTCAGTGAAAAAAAATCGCTAAATAACATGACAAATTTCACTGTAAAGATAATTTTATTGCAAACAAATTCTCTTTTCATGACACCGTCAGACGTTCTGACGTTCTGTAAACGCATGCGTGTTAAAAATTGAACAATTTAAATAGTTGTAGCTTACAGAGTTCATTATAGAGGAGAACCTAATCTGAGCTCCAAATTGTGATAGAAAGCTCAGATGAAGCTTCAAATAAGTAACAAAATTCAAATAATACAATGAGATAAGAAATGAAGTTTCAAAATTATTAAATAATTTGTTATCAGCAATTATTTTTTCTCGGCTTTTTTTTCTGCGCTCATAACAGGAGACATCAGTATCAATGTCAGTCGAGGGTCACTATTCGGCACTTTCCTTTGGCCGGTTATAACTTGTTGCACCCGTATTTATGTTCAGGCTTCTGGAAGAGTTACTGATTTGGGACTGAGTGGAAGAGACTGAATGGGAGCCCTGGAGCGGACAATTATATTGCCTGGGTCGGTTACACTCGCCGCCCCCACGCAAACATTTACAGAAAATGTCAAGGAATTCGACGTGAAATTTACGCTGTTGAAAGTGTTATTGAACCTTCACCCAACTGGAATTTTATTTATAATTAATGTATGATGGTGTCATGAATAGAGAATTTGTTCGCAATAAAATTATCTTGACAGTGAAACTTGTTACAGCCTTTAGCGTTTTTTTTTCACTGACTTATTCAAACTTTGGTAGAGAGGTCAACATTTTTGGAACCTATAGAACCTATATAGAACCTATAGAACCTATACAATCAGACAGATGCAGAGTGTTAAACAACTATAAACTTAATAGATTTCCTTTTTTAATTATTAATTGTAATTGAATCTTTGAATAATTGAATAGTAATATTTACACATTTCACTAGGGAGCGTCCATTAATTACGTAAGGCTTTTTTTGGGGGCGTGGGGGGGGGGGGGTCTGTAAAATATTAAGAGTCCTTAAAATATTAAGAAATATTACGAAATCCTATTTGAAATCCCTATAAAATTCAATTGAATCGTTGAAATCCATCGGGATATTTCCGAATCACTCGAAATCCTTTAAAATCCTTGCAATTCTTCTGAAATCTTATGAGATTCCTTAAAATCCCTTGGAATCCCTAAATACCTGTGAAAAATCTCAATAAATAAAAATCCCTTTAAAAACTTTGAAATCCTTGAAATCCCTTAAAATTGGTTAAAATCTTTAAAATCCTTTAAAATTCTTGAAAATTCCTTCAAATCTTCAAAATCCAGTTAATTTTTTGAAATCTTACGAAATCCTCTAAACTCCGTGGATATACTTTGGAATCACTCAAAAGCTTTTAAAATTCTTTGCAATCACGTGAAATCATCGAAACCGCTTTAGAGCTTTTTTTTAATTCGGTGATATCGGTTAAAATCCTTGAAATTTCGTGAAATATTTCGCTATATTGCAACAATATCCCTTTTGAAGTCTTTGAAACCCCTCTAGAATTCAGTGAAATCTTTTAAATCAGTGGAAATCTTTCCGAATCACTTAAAATCCATTAAAATCCTTGAAAATCTTTTAAAATTTTATGATATTCCTTCAAATCCCTTCAAATATTTGAAATCCAATTAAAATCAACTAACATGCTGCAAATGTCGTGAAAATACTTTTGTATCTCTTGAAATCCATTAAAATCCATTGAAATGTTTTCAAATATTTTGAAATCCCTTTAAAGCTATTGAAATCCCTAAAAACCCCTTGAAATCCTTTAAATACTGTGAGAATCCCTTACAATTCTTTGAGATTCCGTGAATTCTTTTGAAATCTTTAAAAAACTGTGCAAATTTCGTTAAATTCCGTAAATATTTTGTAATTTTTTTAAATACTTTATAATCCGCTTAATTACGTAAAAATATTTAAAAATCCTTTGAAATCAATGGAAATATTTCAAATCGTGAAAGTACTTTCGTATTTCTTGAAATTTTTTTAATTCCTTGAAATTCATGGAATTTTTTGAAATATTTAAAAATCTCTTAAAATCACTTTAAATCCTTTAAGGTCTTTCTTAACATCTAAATACTTTTATAATCCCTTAATTCCTTGTGAAATGACTTGCAATCTTATGAAATCTAAAAAAAAAGATTTGGAAAGCTTGTTAAATCCCTTAAAAAATTTGATAATTTTGAAATACTTTCAAATACCTTAAAATCCCTTCAAACATTCGAAATCTAATTAAAATCCCCTGATATTCTTAAAAATTTGTGAACAAACTTTGGTATTTCTTGAAATCCTTTTAAATTATTTTAAATCCCGTGACTATTTTTAAATATTTCGAAATCACTTAGGATCATTTGAAATCTTTGGAAATCACTCAAAAGCTTTGGATATATCGTTAAATTCTGCAAAAATTTTGTAATTTCTTGAAATAATTTCACAGAAAAAACTGTGGTTCCTATTAGAATAGAGACCTTTCGTACAGAACTCACATTCTTCGTCGACTCACTTCGAATAATTTAGAAATTAATGATGCACCTTTCACTTTATAATACAGATTAAATAATATTGCGTTAGGAAAAATATAAAAAAGAAACTAAACTTATAGAGATTAGTCATTTTTAAAAGGAAGATAATGCACATGCGATGTGAGAGTTTTTAAGGCCATGTTGGAAACCGACGTTCTAACTGATTACACGGAGAAAAATGGATAGTCAAATTTGGAGTGTCAAAATTTAAATAGTCACTTTGATCTTTTAATTATCACCAACCCTATAGGAAATCTAGACCATTTCTAGATGAGATTGTCTAGGAGCACATCATCTAGAAGTGATCCCTTCTTAGATCAGCGTTTCCCAAACTTTTTTCGCACTTTCTGGGGGCGGTTGCTTGCTTCGCGCAACCTTCCCATTGTTAGAGAATTCAAGCCGGTTGAGAAAAATGAACATTTGGTAAAATGTTAATAAATTGAACTTTTTTAGGCTGCATTAGATCTATTAGATTATGACAAAAACATTTTAAAAAGATCGAAGAAAATCGAATAATATCTTCAACTCTTATCGCAATTTTGTTACATTGAGAGGTCCCATTTTTGTATTCACAAGATCGACAATTAAAATTTAATTGAGCCGTGTCTTTATAATTTCATTTATTGTAACGGGTCTTAATCTTATAACAATGAAAGGGTCATTCGTGGCAGGTATACGAGAGTAGCCCTCTTCTCGCAGCGGGGAGCCTGCCTCAGAGCCTGCCGAGCTGCCGGGACCGAGGTGGCATCCCCCTGCCGGCGGCAGGGTACCCTATCGTCGGCACTAGTTTGGAAAACGCTGTTCTAGATAATACTAGACGAATACTAGACTCAAGGTTTGCAGATAAAACTTACTATAAACCACTAGATGAACTCTAGTCGAACTCTAGACAAGGCGACAGCCATAAAATTGTCCTAGACTTCCGCTAGAGCAGCTGAGCCTATAAAGTATTTAAAAATAATCTAGATTTCCGGTAGGGCACTACCATCCACAATTTTTTCTGCATAGTCAGGCAGGAAGAGGGGGAGGGAGTGCAAATGAGGAAAGTGAAGATAGGAGGGGTAAGCAGTAAGTTTGTGACAATGTACAGTAAGGATGGGATGGAAAGAATTAAAGAAAGGGTGGAGGACCTGTTAGGTGAAAGAGAGGAGGGTATGGTGGTACTGGGAGGGGACTTTAACGCGAGGATGGGGAGGGAAGGGGGCCTTTACAGGGAAGGGAGGATAGAGGCTGGGCGGTGGCAAATGGTATGGCAACTGGGGACGAAGAGGGAGAATACACATACGTAGGTAAAGTTGGGTATCGGTAATAGATTATGTAGTTATGAATATGCAAGGGTGGGAGGAGATGGAGAGATTCGCAGTAGAAGGGAGGGTAAAGTCAGACCGTCAGAAATTAGGGTTGTGGATAAGGGGTGAGAACGACGTAAGGCAAGGTGGGGAAGAAGTGGCGACGGGGGAGAGTGTTAGCTGGACGAGGGAGGCTATAGAGAAGTATAAGGAGCAGTTAGGGAAGGTACGCTTCGAAGGGGAGACGGTGGAAGAGATATGAGAGGATTTAAAAGAGAAAGTGAAAGGGTGCGTGCAAAAGAAGGTATTTAAAAAGAAGAAGAAAGAAATGGTGAAGCCGTGGTGGGATAGGGAATGTAAAAAGATGAAAAGGAAGGTGAAGAGGAAATATAAGAAGTGGAATGAGGGTACTGCGAAAAGGGAGGAGTACGTAGAAATGAGGAAGGGGTTTAGATTGATGTGTAAGAAGAAAGAACAGGAAAAGGAGAAAGAGCTGGAGGAGGAGTTAGGAAATGTTAAGACAGAGGGGGACGTCTGGAAGATAATAAATAGGTTTAGGAAGCGGAGAGTAGGGATAAGCGAGAAGATAGGGAGTGAGGAGTGGAGGGAGTTTTTTAAAGAATCATTCCAGGGCTTAGATTCAAGGAAGAGAGATGATGGGAGTAGAAGAACGGGGGAGGCAGAGATGGAGGAGTTGAATGACGAGGAGACAGAAAAACAGATAAGGAAGTTAAGAAGGTCAAAATCAGCAGGGCTGGATGGGGTAGGGAACGAAGCATGGCTCTTTAGTATACAAGAGGTTAGGGAGAGGCTGAAGGAGGTAGTGAAGAAAGTATGGAGGGGGGAGGGATTCCCACGAGGGTGGAGAGAAGGGTTAATAGTACCTCTGTATAAGAAAGGAGATAGGGATAGGCAGGAAAATTATAGAGGAATTAAGCTAATGAATACGGCGTATAAAGTATACGCGATGGTCGTGGCGGAGAGGCTGCGGAAGGATGTCGAGAGGAAAGGAATATTGCCGGAGACGCAGGCGGGCTTTAGGGCAGGTAGGAGTACTATCGACAATATCTACGTTCTGCAGCACATTGTGGATAGAGAATTAGCGAAGAGGGGTTCGAGAGTGTACGCGTTTTTTGTGGATCTAAACGCCCGTTTCCGTCGGTGGATAGGGGGAGGTTTTGGGAGGCGATGGAGGATAGGGGAGTGGAGAGAGGCCTGATCGAGAAGGTAAGGGAGATATATGAAGAGACCAAAGATAAGGTAAGAGGAGGACAGGGGATTTCGGAGGGATTCTGGATGGATAGGGGATTAAGACAAGGGTGGCAAAAAGCGAGGAGGCCTTACAGGAAATGATGAAGAGGTTGAGAAGATATCTGGATAAGAACAGGTTAGAACTGAATGCGGAAAAGTCCAAGGGTATGGTTTTTAGAAAAGGAGGTGGAAGGGGTAAGGAAGGGGAGTGGAAGTGGAAGGGAAAGGCGGTGCAGGAGGTGAACGAGTTTGTGTAGCTGGGCTTCTTGTTTCGGAGGAATGGCGGAGTGGATGGTCACATAAAAGAGAGAGTGAGGAGGGCAAATTTGGTGATGAGGCAGGTGTGGGGGTTGGGAAAGAAGTTATTCGCAGATGATTTTGGAAGGAGAATGAAATTGTTTGACTCACTAGTGATGAGTGTCCTATTGTATGGAGTAGAGGTGTGGGGGTGGAAGGAAAGCGAAGAGGTAAATAGGATACAGGAGAGATATGTAAAGTGGACACTGAGGCTGGCAAGGAACACGCCTAATTATATTGTCAGGAGGGAGACGGGGAGAACGAGTGTAGGGATTCTAGCGGGGAGTCGAGCGTGTAAATATGAGGAGAAATTTTTGGAAGAGGGGGGAAGTAAGCTGGTTAGGGAGTGTTGGTGGCAGAAGGAGAACAGGAGAGGGGGTGGGAATATAGAGGTTGAAAGAGAAAGGTAGTTTAGAACGAATGGACTGCAGATGGGTGAAGTGAGAAGGATGCATGAGGAAGGAAGGAAGGTATATGAGTTGGTTAAGAAAAACAGCATGGAGAGAGAGAGAAGACAGCAGGGGAAGAGAGAATAAGAGAGACAAGGTTTAATGGGAACTATGTGTGGAACTGTGTGCCAACGGCCATACCACGCTGAAAAACCCAGTTCTCGTCAGATCACTGAAGTTAAGCAGCGTTGGACGCGGTTAGTACTTGGATGGGTGACCATTCAAGAATACTGACATGAGTGCTGTTGGCACATCGTGGGTGTGGTGAGCCCACACTTGTAGTTATTCATAACTACAAGAAAAACCTAGAAACACTACCCGAATCGGGTAGTGTCACGCCTACCCTGAAAGGGAAATGGTTTAATGGTATATATATATATGTGTGTGTGTGTGGATTATGCCAAGGGCGAGAGCGCAATATTTGTGTGAGAAAGGAGAGAAAGGAAGTCAGGAGCTTATAGCGAGGATGAGATGTGGGTGCATGGAGGGTTATAATAGGTTCTGGCTCGCCAGGGAAAAGAGGATGTGTGAAATATGTGGGAAGGGGGAGGCAAGAGTGGAGCATTGGTTGGAGGAGTGCGTAGAGGTGGAAAGGAGTGGGATAAGCATGGAGGTACTGATGCATGAAAGGGGGTATAAAAGGGCAGTAGCATGGGTGAAAGGAGTCTTGGGTAAGATGGAGAAGAAGAGAAGGAAGGAGGAAGAGGAATGGAGAAGGAAAGATTGTAAATAGAGGAGGAAGTAAATATAAGTAAATGTAAATATTGTAAATAGTAGATAAGTATTAAGGATTAGCCACCGAGGCAGAGTTTGGTAATGCGAGGCAAAGTAAGAAAGTAGGGACATGCGTGCGAGGCGAGGCAAAGCGAGGAAGGCAATACGATAAGAGCGAGCGGCGTTAGAGATAAGGTGTGGACGGATGTTAGTTTTAAGAAAATTCTGTAAAAAATGGAAGTGTAAGCAAGTCAATTTTTTAAGGCCAGCAGGCTAAAAAATAAACGTTTATCTATTTAGTTTATTTTAATATCCACATGTGATTTAGACTCCCCAGTAAAAAGAAACTAATTAAGGAGAATTGACATGAATTCGCTAGAGCCTACGTGAATCTCGCTTTCCGAAAATCTCGTATTGTAGCAAGTCGTAAATTCGGAAATAAGTAACCTTATCTTCAAATCTGCTATTCGCTCGAATTAGGCGAACAATTTTTCGGGAACTTAATTCATGTGAATGTGTCAGCATGAATTAATTTCTGTTACAGCCAATTCATTTTTAATCGCCAGATTTAAAGTTAAGCTTTAAGGTCTCTGAATCCGTCAGCGCGAACACAGTTGAAGGCTGGTCTATTCAATCGAATTCGTAACCTACTACCAACACGCTCGGCATAAAGGATCCGCTGTTAATAAATATCAATGGGTCCCGTAGCTCAGCGGTCGCCCTCTGGACCATGCAATTTTTATTTTATTTTTTCGAAATGACCTGGACCACGAATTAAAATGAATTGAAACATGTTCAATTCGCGCTGGAACAATTCGTCTAAACGAATTTCTGATTCGTTTAGACGAATTGTGGAATTCGAGCGAATTCAAACATTTTAATTCGCCGCAATTCGCGCAAATTATTTTGTTTTTACTGGGTTACCATCAGAAGTGGCTGCGTCTCGACCTTCGCCGTGTTACACAGCGTTTTCGTTTTGATTTTAAACGTCAAATTCGATACTTTCGAGTAATTAAGGACAAAGGCGTCACTCATCAATCAGTGCGTGTTCTCAACATTTTCGACTAAAAACGTGCTCAAAATTTCGTAATTCTTTGACAAAGAAACTAGAATTGCGAGACTTTTAATACGCATATATATTGTTTTCTAAATTTTCCAGTGTTAGAAATGTTTCAATTTAGTGCAATCACACCGTTTCCTTATAGCTTCTCGTGCTCAAAATAATATGTTGCCAAAGTTTGTGTGCATATGCAATCATGTATCAAGCATCCTACTCTTCAAAAATAATAAAGATGCTTTCAGACTTTATGGATTTTATATCAATTTTCATGTTTTTCAGGATTCATTTATTAATTTAAATTTCCGTCTCTCGTCTCTCTTACTCTCATGAAAATAAATGTAGGTAGGAGAAGGATAACAGATAATAAAGTTGACCCTCTGATATGATTAAATTAACACTCTGAGAAAATCAAGCTAAAATTCTTGGCATCCGTTCTACTCCTCCGAATAAAGCAAGCAAAGTTCTCTCAGCAAAAATCAGTCTCCTTTCTGTGTTTGTCGAGTGACAGGCGTCATCTTTCACCATCGTCGTCCGTTAATCGGGCTCCAACAAAATCGCGTGTCGCGTTACGTTTTGCATATTCAGCGCATGCGGTCAAGCCTTCGGCCCCAGTCCCGTGCTCTGGTTTCGCGATTTGGTTTTACAATTATTTTTTAAACTACACTGAAAGGTAAAGTCAAGAATAATTTCGCTTCGTCTTAAAGCGAACTTTCATGTCCGGGAATAAACAGAGAAATATTAGTAAAACATTAATCACCCGCGTTCGGTACGGAAAAATCGGTCTCTCGCGTCTTGTTTGTTCATTTGTTAGCATAATCCTGGGCACGTGGTCAGGCTTCGGCCCCAATCCCATGCTCTGGATTCGCGATTCAAGCATTTTCTTTTGTTATTAGTTTAACCCCGCGCATGTGTTCAGGCTTTCAGCCCCAATCCCGTGCGCTCGGTTCCGCGCCTCGCGTCGCGCTATTTCAATCATCACCCTGCGCATGTGGTCTGACCGTCAGTACCAGTCCCGTGCGCTCGGTTCCGCTAACTGTCTCATCACCGATCGCGTCGCGTTTTTAACCTGCAAACTAGTTTCCTATTGTTGAGCTCTCAAAACACCGCCTATGCCGAAGGGTGGAACGAAGCGCAAACGCGGTAGTAAAGTGTATCGTGAGCGTCGGCGGGAGGAGGAGGCCGAGCGTCTGGACGTTCCCGAACTTCAAGCCGTCCTCTTCTTCCGGCACCTCTGGTTGTTTCGGCACCTCCGTTAATTCTGGCACCTGTACCGGAAGTGCCAGCACCCCCTCTATCGTGGGTGTTGTTCGAAGCCCTGTCGGGTTTGCCGGGTACTAAAGATCTCGTTCGCGAAAGTATCGCCGGGATTACTCATCACCACGGACACTGCAACTCCCCAAATCCCTTGGGGAAATTTGTATTCCATTTCCGGCCACTCAAGTGGAAGATTTAAAGGCCGGTGAAATACCAACCGCGCCACTCGCGGCCTCAAGCCCACTTCATCCGGGTTACTTACCAGAAAAAAAAACGAATTTTCAAAAATAAAAAAAAATAAAAAAAAAACCGTTTAATTGTGTACCAAATAGTTGAATTTTATACAAAAATTGTGGAATTTTCGAATCAAAAAGATGATTTTTTCTATAAAAGAGTTAAATTATAATTGCCTAATGTTTGACATCACAGTTTTTCAACGGATCACCACGTCTTAAGATCCCCTGAAGCTAAAATTCAAGTTTTGGCGATGGCGTCTGTCCATCCGTCCGTAAACACGATAACTCTCGAAAAATGAAGGGATCGAATGGAGCTTTGACACCTTTTTTTGTAGGTAGGGCTTTCCGAAAGCCCTACAAGATAATCATAACATTACAAAAATTTTTTTTTAAAATAAATCAGAAATTCCATTTTGTGGTCAAACTATGCAAGATAAGAAAAAAGCAGAACATACAAAAATTTTGATCCCAAAAAAGATCTAAAAATTTGTTCCGAATCACTTGCTGATAGGACGCGTAGTTTTGGTTTTATTCGTGAAAAATAACATTGAAAATTAAAAAATTAAATTTTTGGAAAAACGACACAAATTACGAAAAATAATTAGGGAACAAAAATTGTGCACCTCAAACACATCTACAAATTTTCTATAATTAACTTTTTGATAGGACCTGGAGTTCTGGTTTCAATCATAAAAAATTACATTAAAAATAAAAATAAAGAATTTGTGGGAAAAGGACAAAAGGTACGAAAAAAAATTGATATACAAAAGTTATTCACCCGAAAAACAGATACAAATTTGTTATAATTTATTACAATCTCATCATTTATGATTAAGAAAGTATTAGAATTGTCCGAAATTTGATACCACAACATTCAAATTTCGAACCACACAACGCGAAATACGCAAAAAAGTCTTAAAGAGCAATTATGGCTTCCAAAACTCCTACAAAATTTATTTGAACCATTTTTTGATAGGACTTGTCATTTTTTTATTCTTAGAAAATATTACGAAAAAAGTCGAAAATTCAAATTTCGAGCCAAGAACCGACAAAAAATATGGGAAGATTTTTTGTGGGAATTTCAACGTTTAAAAATTCCTATGACATTTATTTGTACACTCTTTTGACGGAACTCTTCGTTTTTAATTTATTTATCGAAATTGATATGAAAAAATTGAAAATTCTAATATTACGCCAAAAGAAGCGAGATACTTGAAAAATCTAAAAGAAGACTTGTAGAATATTTTGCTTTAGCCATCAAAAATAATATGAAAACAAAAGTTCCATTTTTAGCATAACAGCTCGAGATAGGTAAGAATGTCTGAAGAAAGGATTGTAGTTTTTAAATTCATTTTAAGGTAATTCAGATAATAAATATACATTTACAAATGTCTGTCAAAAATCGAGCGCGTAGCGCGGGGTCTAAAACTTAAAAAATAATCCTTATGTAATTGATGTACTTTCCTATAATGGAATAGCAAAAAAAATAACAAGCTCATTTATGAAAGTATTGACTAATTCTTTAGTGATTTCAGTGACTAACCAATTAGCAAACTTTTGTTGTCGATTATTTTAAATATGGAATGGTGTAAGGTGAAATAGATTAAGTGTGTAAATAACTCTTGTTTTTTTTTCATTTTGAAGCAGGAACTTTATTTAAATACATTTTTTTTAATCATGAAATTATATCATACAAATCGTTTCTTTATGTAGTTCAAAGAAAGAGAAAATGTCATTATTTAAAATTGAGCAAATGTTTACTTTTTTAAGTGTACTTTTATGCTTCCAATTTTTAAAAAATATTCAAGGTAGACGAGCGCCCTCGAAAAAGGGTTAAGAATATTCACGTACGAAATAATAATATTTTAGCCTTTCACTGATGGACTAATTAGTAAATAAAATCACAAGTACATTTCACTAAAGTTAATTATTTAAAATATTGACTGTATAACTCTTTATTTATTTCGGTTGCTTGTCAATTAGTGAACTTTGTTCTCGATTCTTTTTGATAAGAATGATGCTTATGAATATTTAAACGAAACACGTTATTTCCATATGTTACTATTGTTTAAATGAATATGGAAATGTTACACGGCAATCGCGTTCTTATATGAATAATTTTTCCTAATCGAACTTCTATTAAAAATTTGATTAAACTTATAGATATATTATTATGTTATTATGAATTATTATATATTTACCAATAGAATGAAGGACAATGAATAAACCGAGGAACAGAGTGCTAGCGGCGAACTTCATCTTCTATTGTAGGAGATACGATGTACGTTAAATGCGTGGCTAAGGAAATTTCTACGGGATATTCATATACCATGTAGCCAATTTGTATTTTTCAACTCCACGTCTTAGACCTCCCACCAAAAAAACGGTATACGTAGAATATGGTAGGCTTCTAGTCGCTGTTTCTCTTTTGTCGTATACCTGTATGTCACAGTTTAAACAATGATTCAAGCAAAACAGATCTTTATTTGTCCAAAATTATCTCTGCCAAGGTTTCAATTACCGTACAGACTCGTATGATGGATTATTGTGGGGGTGATTGACAAGTGCCACTATGTGTTACCATGAGGAAGGGTAGGGATGTGTACCAAAAAGGCTTTTCTAAAAGGTAATAACGCTTTTCGACTTTTTCAAAATTTAAATCAAATTTTGAAATTTGACCCCTCCTCCATAAAAAATTATGTCAAAAAAGTAACGAGAGGCATCTGCACGGTGTAAATAATTCTGGTTTTTCCATTTTGAAGCAACAACTTGTGTTGGTGGATAAGGTCGTAGCCAGAAAAAAATACAGGGGGAGGATTCGCAGAGCACACTCACACAGTATGCAAAGTATATGAATATTATGTATATGTTTCCATAATTTTGGGCTAGGAGAACTAAATTCTGTTGATCTTTACCCACCTGGTTACGGTCTTGTTGTTGGGTGTGACGTAGTACAAATATTTCCTTCTTTTTGTTTGAATAAAGGTGAGCATGTTACAAAATCGCATTCTTTTATTCAACTTTTCTACTTTTTACGTTTCCCAGTTCGATAACCTTCTCTTAAAGAATTGTGACGCGGCCTTTTTCCTAAGATACTAAACGAGAAAATTTTGGTCCCATAAGGCCTCGCACAAACAAAATTACAAATAAGATTCGAAATTCTGTAGCCCGGGCGCCAGCCTTCCTAAAGGCAGTCCTGAACAGACCTCTGAATAGCTCAAAACCCCCAAAAAAAGGAACGATAGCGATAAGAAACGGAAGATAGAGTGGCAGGCGGTAAACGATCTGATCAGAGGAAAATCCAGAGAGATCCTAAAAAATGGCGGCTAGTTCAGTCCTTAAAGTAGAGTCGGAGGTTCGAAATACTATTTGGCAAGATTCTATTTGAATATTCATAAAATGACAATACGTTTATTACTGACAATTTTAATGTGAACAGATCTGATAAAAATGGTGACAAAATGAGAATCGATAATTACAAAGAATATAACCGAAATATCTTTTGACTCTATATAAAAAAGAGAGACAGAGAGAGAGAGCTGCTAAAATACACTGTGGTCAAATTTGTGAAATACATTCAAATTTAGTAATCTTCGATAATAAAATGAGTTATTAAATAAGGCAGGTCGGGACGCAAGTATCAAATAAAAGCCTGGAAAAACGGTTTCAAATTTACAAACATCAGAAAGCGTCGTGCACCTAAGCATAGCGGGATACAAACAATATCAAGGTCGGGATGGTAAGAGAGAAAACATGTCGAGAACAAGGTTGCAAAAGAAAGGGGTAGGGGACCAATTTATAAAACAGCAATCGATAATAATGGGTATTAACAGCAGTAAAGAAAAACGAAATTAATACGAGAAAATATTAGACAATTACCAAAAAAAGAAGGGAAGGGGGCGAGAAAGGGATCGATAATTCACATTTTTCATTTCTAAATTTTAAATATTCTGCCATTCACAATAAAAGGGGGTTTTTAGAATAATTTGGTAGAGAGGAATATTATTATCGAATCGAAATGAAAGGAGGACTGGTCATTGCGTGAGGTCATGAAAGGTCGGAAGAAAATTGGTCGAAATATATATCTCGCTATAAATCCATAAACCTACAAATCTCACTTACAAATACAATCAAATAAATCTAATCGATATCGGTACAAAATCAGGAAGAAAGAAGTACACAATTAATGGGGCATTTTTATAATAATTTAGGTCGGGAATACGTCAAGAAGAGAGGGGTCGATAAATTTAGTCACTAAAGGGGAGTTACATTTTAAAAGGGTCAAGTTTTACAAATTGAATCTAAAGGAAGGGGTTTCAATACGCTAAAGAAATTATAAAGGGGCCATGAGGTTAGCTGTGAGCCTGACGCCGGCACTCCAAAAATTAAGAAAGTTAGAAGCCACACATTTCAAAAGAAAATAAGAGAATTACAAAGGTGGTTCAGCCAAGGAGAGAAATACACAAAAATCTATGATACAAGGACTTGGTTGAGCCCCTAGGGAAATAAAGATCCTACCTTACAAAACTCTTGCGACGCTTTCCTTCGCCTCTAATTGACGCTCCGTTACACAAAAGGACAGATATGTATCCAGGCTCGCAGCTAGAAACGCACTGTACGTGCGAACAGTTCTCGCACGCACGGGGACCGAGAGGCGTCAGAGTAGGGGAAAAGAGAGAGAAAAGGCGTGCGAAACCTGGCTACAGTGATTCCTACGGTCTAGAGAGAGATCGACGATATCCGCTCCACGCTGGTCTGCTCTGCTGTCGTATCTTCCCTTCACGTGCTTTCCTCCTTCCCGCTGATTGGCTATTTCCTTAGGCACGAATTCATCGAAGTAGGAATCCGGACCACGGGATTCGAAGCCTCTAAGGGACGGTTGAACTCTCAGGCTAGGATTGGTGGGTGGAACCTTGCAGCCAGCAGATATAGGGTGGTTTTCCATGGAACCCTCGGAAGACTTTGAGAAACACATAAGCATTAGTAGGGTCTCTCCGATACGTAACCCTTACGATAAATTTTAATGAAAATTACCTATTCATGTAGCGAACTTCAGGGTAATTCTCTAGAGTACGCCCGCACCTGGAACTTGCCCAGGATCTTAGACTATTGGTAGTCGAAATTCGCAGAAACAAAGAGCAACCTGAAGAAAGTGATGTGAAGGTCTCTGGACCGTAGAAGCCTCGCTGAGACGGAGGTGACAGCTGACCCTAATCGATGACTCAACGGGACGGACTAATTCTTGAGTTTCCCAACTCAAGACCGCGAAAATCCTCACAATATTGCCAAAAAAAAAAATAAATAAAAGAGACAAAATTTTACTTATCTAACTTAAAAAATATACAGTCAAAACCATGGAGTGCCGAATCTACTCAAAGCGTCAAATATGTTGCTTCCCGGTTAAAATTTCAACTTTGAATCTAATTTTTGTGAGGTGCAAAACTGCAACATCACAGAATATAGCCTTAAATAAATTAATGTATTTTCACAAAGCAGTTAGTAATTTTTTCACTATTGAATTTATAAAAATATCAAGTAATCCAATATATTTAAAGACTAGCAGGAATCTTGCTTTAAAATAATGAAAATAAATCAATTGTTTCTAAAATTTTAACCAGTACTTTATGTGAATCAAGTTGTTCTTTTTAAAATAATATCTAACGAATCATTTCTTGAATTCAACTAAAGTAAACTATAATCAATCGCGGGCAGTTTTTACAGTTGAGGGAAAAAATAATTATTAATACAAAATAAAAATTTCGAATAACAACTTATTTTTAAGTTGATTTGCTTTTAATGTCATATCAATATAATTTTCCTAAGATTCTTGAAAAAGTTCAAAAACATTTCTGAAGATTATATATTTCACATCGCAATTTCAACAAAAAGTTAAGTTTGAACCAAATAAGATGAGTTCAAACTGAAAAGTGTTAGAGCTTTGAAATTTTGACTAAGAATTACAAAATTCCAAAACTTTACTCAAATTTTGAAAATTATATAAATTTGGTAGATTTCCATGAAAGTTAGTAGGGAAGGGAGACGGGTTCGAGGAACAAAAAACGAATTTGGGGTCAAAATTAAAAAATTTCACTTAAATTTTGAAAATTGTATTAATACGTGCGGCAAATCAGACAGTCTCATCATGTCGGGGGCGGGGGGGGGGGGGGGTCCTGTCGTTTCAGTCGTTACCATGGTTTGGTCCGGAGAACACCGGGAGTTCGCCGTCCGCACGTTTTTTTGAAAATGGCCGTTCGATCGTCGCCACCCCAGCGGGCCTTCCGGCTGCACTTCAATGTTGCTCGTCGTGATACCGTCCCTCAACTTAATTTAATCACGAGTTGATTGCGTAAATTGAAATAAACTGGTTCCATACTAAGACCTAGGGGTTAAGAAGACCCAAAACGGTAAGAACATACGAAAATTTGACGAGAGTGACAGAAGCTATTGAACAGTCACCTAGAGGCTCTGCCCAGAAGCATGCAACTGCACTGGGCATTCCTGACCACTCCGTAAGGGGGATTTTTCATCAAGACTTATTATTTCACGCATTCCCGCATTTAGTGTGTGATTGACTACATAATATCTGGCAGGAATATAAATAAAATATTTCAAAGATGCTGACCATGAGGCAGCATATTGTTGACAGAATACGGGTATTTTCTGTTGCTGGAGAAGTCTAGAGTGGAAGTAAAAGTAGATCAGAGAAAAATAACAGTCTTTCTCTAAACCAATCTCGACTCCTTCAAGAGTCTCCTGTTACTGACGACCACCCGCCCATACCATAAGAGTTTGAGGCATTTTATAGAGAAGTCTACGAAGTATAGCATCCACTCGCAGAAAAATCAAAGAACATAAATAGTTTTAAGAAGTTATGCGTTACCCTCATAACACCTGAGGAGGAATGCCCATCTATCAATACCGCGGAGGTGCAAAATGTATTAAAAGGCATGAAGAACTATTACGCTCCTAGACCAGATGGTATCAGAGCCTTCTGGTAGAAGAAGTTTTCTTCCATCCACCAGCATCTGGCTCGCATTTTAGTCTGAACACGCTGTATAAGAACTTCACTCGTATCCTAAACGATAGGATTGTTCCGAAAATCGAACCTTGGTGGCGAGAGATGTATGAACAACGCAGCTCAAAGAAAGGCGTAGCAGTACGTCGGCAGAACCTGCTCATCGATAGATGTGTCTGCAAAGATGCAGCATCCTATCAGCGCTACCTATCGGTGGCCTGTATCTGTCTGCTGGAAAGCTTAAGGTGCATCCACACATCGTGAGGTTCATAGAGAGACTGATGCCGGTTGGGAAAACTGGACTCATTATATAATCTGGAAAACATTGTGTGACAACTAACAACTTAACCTTTCAGAGAGGTGTCTTTCAGGGCGACACCATGAGCCCGCTCCTCTTTTGCCTCACATTACTGACACTATCTCATGCACTTTGCTATTTCCAAGGGTACTTCTGCGGCACACCTGAAAATCGAGTTTGGGTTAGAAAAATGCGCCAAGATTAATTTGAAGCGAGGAAAACCAAATGGCATCCGCGAAAACCCTGATCTCGTCAAGAGAAGCGCTATAGGACACCTTGGCCCTGTCAGCAAGGAACAAAGTATCTACAACGAACATGCTCACCTTCCCGGTAGTGCTCTATTCATTTGGAGTGGATCCATGGACGAAGGGCGAGTTCAGATCCCTCGCTATCGGGTCACGGAAGCTTATGCTCATGAACGAAGGCATGCACCTTAAGTCATCTGTTCCGCAACCTTACATCTCATGCCGTCAAGGTGGTCACGGAATATTTAATCTTGGATGTCTCCACAACAGGATTATTCTGGGTACAGCACACATAGTCGCAAATGGACGAGACCGTCTTCTTAAAATGGTCAGGAAATACGAAGAAGTGGGCAAAGGAGCGTTTATGTAGAAAGCAGCGGGGGAGGCTGCTAAAAGACTTGGCCTTGACTTCAATATCGGCACAGAGAAAAATAGATAGTAAAGAAGACTATCTAGATATCACTAGTTAATATCTTAGCGATTTAACTATCGGACACGAATCTTGATATTGAAGTAGAGCATCCATAGGTATTAACAAGAAGATTTTACGTGACAATATCCAAGATATTAAAGGGCAGAACCTAAGATATTCAACAAATATTTTTTAATTATGGGACAATTACCTGTAAAGCATGCCAATTTCTATAAAATCCAACAGGATTTTACATCGCAGTCATGTGTTTTTACGTCCAAATACTCGAGCATTGATAATAATACGCTGTTCAAGGCTAACATAAGTGATGCCTGTAGCGCCAAGTCCAAATTTCATTAGAAAATTATGATATACATGTCCAAAACCACTTAATCCATTTTTCGCCTTCTCGCGAAGGGCGAGCACTTCTCGAGAAGCTATAGAAATAATGTTGGTGAAACCTATATCCATTTCCAACGTCACGTGGGGGGCGGAAGGCACTTCGGATGGAGTTCCGAATAGCATAAACCGCAGATTTTTCTGAAAATCCGTATACTTATGTATTTTGATGCGCTGATTACGAAAATGATAGTGAAAATGTGCGGAAATTTGATTTTCACGGTGAAACCATGAAAAAACCATAAAAATCATGGTTTTTTGCGATTATCTCAGCTAATATGCAAAATAAAAAAAAATGTCTCAAACGAAAGTTGTAGACATCATTGAAATACACATTTTTTGTTTAAAACATTTTTTTCTGCGAGTGATAGTTTTCGAGAAAATCAAATACATCGATTTTCATTTTTAAAAAACCCATATACCACGTGCAGAATAGGGGCGTTACCTCTGTTTTGGCTGCAAAAAATTTTTTTTGGGGAACCAAGTTATGCAATGTTTAAATGAACTATTAATAAAGGGATTTCAAAAGGCAGAAGTTGAAAATTATTTTTACTTTTCTTATAAAAACGAGTCAAATATGGGTGTCTCACGATATGGGAATGTTCGTATTTACCTGATCGTTTAAAAGAAGGTCGTGTGTGGCCTTAGCTATTTTTTGTGCCATGTCACAGGGGTGCCTTCCCGCCCCCGCAACACCTGGAAAAGGGGGTCGTGTGTGACATAAGTTATTTTTGTGA
>CAKNYM010052741.1:31328-42139 GCA_932195095.1 Andricus curvator | reverse complement strand
CGTGTGTGACATAAGTTATTTTTGTGACCTGTCACAGGGGTGCCTTCACGCCCCCACGACAGGCTGGAAAGGGGGTTGTGTGAGACGTTAGTTATTTTTTGTGACCTGTCACAAAAGGCAAATGGAATGGCAAAAGGAATGGCAAAGGGAAATGGCAAATATAATGGTAAAGGGAATAGTAAAGGAAAATGGCAAAAGGAAATGTTAAAGGGAATGGTAAAGGTCAAAACGCGAAATGTAGAAAAATATTTCAAATACGAATTGTAAATCTCATTAAGAAACACATTTTTTATTTTTAATATTTTTTTCCGAAACCAATGGAGATACGATTGTAATCCTTATATCGTTCATCCGGACATTTTTACTATCATTTTCGTAATCAGCGCGTCAAAATACATAAGTATACGGAGCCTAAAAATCATCGGCGGTTTACGCTATTCGGAACTCCACCCGCCACTTCTGTGACTGGTCACAGAAATAATGTAGGACACATACCTTACTCTTCCCAACTAGTCGCGGAAGGTGGAAGGCACCTCTATGACTAGCCTTTTTCAACATCTTCTACGGGGCTTAGAGGCACTCCTGTGGCTTAACATAAATAATGTAGGTCACATACCTCCTCCTTTCCAACGTCGCGTGAGGGGCGGGGGGGGGGGCACTACTGTGACTGGTCACAGAAATAATGGGCAGGAGTGCCAGAAGTCCCATTTGAAGCAATTCTACACTTTGTACCAACATTTTCGTTTTTTTCTAAAGAAAATAATGTTTTTTTTTTCGAAAAAGTGTATAATACATAAAAGGTGTATCTTTAGAGGGTCTACAACTATTATTGTAAGCGTTTTTATAAATTTTCAATATTTACTCAAATAAATGAACAAAAAAATAAATGTTATAGTTTATGGGGGTTTTAAACTTTAAAATCAAATTTGAAGGTGTTTTCACTATCATTTTCATAATAAGCGAATCAAAATACATCGGTATACCAAGCATCAAATAAATTGTAGGTAAGTACTTTTCGGAACTTTATCCCTATTTAGTTGTGAATGCTACTGTTTCCTTGGAAATTCATCTTGATTGATTAGCAATCAACTGAAGTTTAATCTTTTCTGTTGAAAATCGAAATTTTGGGAAAAATGAGGAAAAATCCAGGGAATTTTGAAACTAAACTTTTGCGGCCACCCTGGGTGCAATGAAATTGGAAAAGGTGCGTTATAATCACGAATTCTGATTTTTCAAGGAAAGAGTATAAGGAAGAGTGATTACAATGTCATGTCCTAAATATTCAAAAGTCCATTAAAAGTCTTCCTATGTAATGATATATTTAACATTCTTATAAGTTATACAATTGTTATAAGCAAATTCACTTTAGTGCATCTTTCTGACTTTATATTCCCCCGATAGAAAGACTCTACTGATTCTACACCCCAGCGGCTGCGCCCGTCTTTCAAAATATCAGTACTAGTATTCACCTACAATATTTTTTTTGTTAACTTAATTTCTTCAATTTGAATTTTTCTGTAGTACACAAGGAAAATCGCAGCAAAACCCGTGTATAGTACTTCTTATTACTAGTTCTTGCGAGGCCAGTCTACGGATCCACCGAGACTCGAACCCACGTCCTGCGGCGGTGAGGTTGAGAGGCAAGCGTGCTAACCACTAGACCACACACGCCGGTTTGAAATGATTCATTGTACTTGTCAGCGTTCTCCTGATGATCGTCCTGCATAAAGTTGGTATGCTGCCTTATAACTTGTATGGTATCGATCCTGGAGTTCTTGCATGCGTCGCTCTTTTGTGTCTGAACCAGCTCCTAAACGTGTTTCGTATTCCCTTGATATATAGTATGCATATTTGCTTGCTGCATCATGTGCTACTTGGTTCGTGTGATAATTACGTTCGTGAAAGTGAGCCTGAGCCTTATCATGCGCGAGAACAAGTGGCAAACTACGGTTCACACCCAATGTCGCTAATTCACTATATCTCAAAGTATACCACTTTCGTGTTGTTCTGTTAAATACGACATGCGAATATCGACTGGGAAACATTTGACTTAGACCTTCAATTACTTCATCCCCTGTATCTATGGGTCCCAAGATATATCCAAAGATGACATGACCCCTTTGTAAGTAAATTACATCTAGTTGAGACACAGGGCCACTAAAGAAAACTATGAAGTTAGGGATGGTTCTAACTTCTGAATGTTCTAATTTTTTGATATCAGGAAAATGGAAGCCGTTGGATCCAGGAAATAATGTCGTTAAATCTATCGGTTCTGCAAGCTCAGGTCGTGGTTGTGATCTTATTAATTCTGTAAGAAAAAATAGGTTTATTTAAATATTTATATTAGACATAATACGAATTGTAGCATATTCCACTGTGTAAACTATAGGTTTGAAAAATGCTGACCTCTCTACAAAAGTTTGAATCAGTCAGTGAAAAAAAAATCGCCAGAGAACATAATAAACTGCACTGTAAAGATAATTTTATTGCGAACAATTTCTCTATTCATGACACCGTCAGACATTAATTGTAAATGAAGTTCCAGTTGGGTGAAGGTACAATAACACGGCCAACAGCGTCAATTTCACGACAGACAACTTTTGCTTGTTATATTTTGTTGAAAAATCAATAAAAATGAGGCGAAAAAAATTATACGAATTCCTTGACATTTTCTATAAATACATGCGTCTTACAAATTGAAAAATTTAAATAATTGTAGCTTACAGAGTTAATTATAGAGGAGGATCTTATCTCAGCTCGAAATTGTGATAGAAATCTCAGGTAAAGCTTGAAATAAGTAAAAAAATTCAAATAATACAATGACGTGAGAAATAAAGTTTCAAAATCCTTAAATAATCTGTTATCAGCAATTATTTTTAGTAGGCTTTTTTTTATGCGCGAATAAAAGAGTCATCAGTATCAATGTCAGTCGAGGGTCACTTTCGGCACTTTCCACCAGCTACCTGATGTATGTAACATGGGAAAAATAGAAATAAGCAAAAGACGTAGGAAACTGATATTCTCTTGAGAACATGAATTCAAATTCTCACGCTGACAGTTCCACATCAGAAAAATAAGAAACTTCCCGAGGAAGGTGAGAAATATTATTGCAGAAAAAGGATCGCATAAGAGGAACATAATTAATTACTGACAAATTAAATGCTTGAGCAACTCCAGGTCAACTCATCTGAAGAATTTCATCTAGATGAACAGTAGCTACTGTTAGTAATTTTGATGAAAATTCTAGTATCCGTTCTCTGGGTTGTTTTAAAAGACCATAAAATAATTGTTTAAAAATTCAAACAAATGAGAAGATATTGAAAATTAAACATTGTTGTCCTTCTTTCTTTGAACTTTCATAACTTTAGAGATTTCAATGATATTAAGATGTACTTTTTTTTTTAACTTAGAATAATACGTAGTTTCGAAAAAATAGAATAATAGAATAGAACCAGCTTGATAGAATTTTTTCCATAGATTCAGCTCTAGAGTCGAAGTTGATGCAAAGAAGTCACAAGACTTCAAATATGTGTCAATGCTGATAAAATTAAAAAAAATCATTATTTTCAACATTTTAAAAAGTCTTAATGACATTTGCATTTTTTAAAACATGCGTCGAGTACGGTAGTTATTTGAAATTTCCCTAGTTGTTTGCGCCAATCTTGACCCTACGTTAGAATGATGGATAATTACCTTCAAAATAAATCCAATAATTTTTAAGAATGTTTATTATTTTTATAGTTAGAGCAATTTTGGGAAAATATCGAAATTTTACGCTTTTTGCAATATTTTTTCATGAAATTGAGATCTTACCTCAAGTTGGGCTTATCAGACGAAATATTTTATTACCTTTCGCATTATCATGAGAAACAAATTTTCATATTAATATTATAAAAATTAATATACGTGCTCAACATTTCGTAATTCGTTGATAAAGAAACAAGACTTCATTTATTAATTTAAATTTCCGTCTCTCCTACTCTTATGAATATAAATTTAGGTAGGAGAAGGATAACAGATAATAAAGTTGACCCTCTGATATGATTAGGTTAACACTTCGAGAAAATCAAGCTAAAATTCCTGGCATCCGTTCTACTCCTCCGAATTGAAAGCAAGCAAAGTTCTCTCAGAAAAAATCAGTTCCTTTTCTGTGCCTGTCGAGTGACAGGCGTCACCCTCCATCATCATCGTCCGTTAATTGAGCAATCCGTCTTTATTCGGCGATCATCTTCAGTGATAAACGTGATTAAATTTCGGTTGTTTCTTAAGTACAAATTCAGCAATGCTCCACCGGAATTTCTCGTGTTTTTCTTTTTTCATTGTATCTTGTAAGTCAGTTGTCGTGTTAAAGAAAACCATCTGTGCAAATTCTAATAATCTCCTTCCATGTTCGGTAAAAACAAAATCGCGTCTCGCGTTACGTTTTTACGTAGCATATCCAGCGCATGCGGTCAGGCCTTCGGCCCCAGCCCCATGCTCTGGATTCGCGATTCAAGCATTTTCTTTTCTTATTAGTTTAACCCCGCGCATGTGGTCAGACCTTCAGTCCCAGTCCCGTGCGCTTGGATCCGCGTTCCGCGCCGCAAATTTGATTTTTTTACTATTTTAATCATCACCCTGCGCATGTGGTCAGGCCTTCAGCCCCAGTCCTATGCGCACAGTTCCGCTGACCATCTGATCACCGATCGCGTCGCGTTTTTAACCTGAAAACTAGTTTCCTGTTGTTGAGCACTCAAAACACCGCCTATGCCGAGGGGTGGAACGAAGAGCAAACGCGCTAGCAAAGTGTATCGTGAGGGTCGGCGGGAGCAAGAGGCCGAGCGCCTGGACGTTCTGGAACTTCAAGCCGTCCCGGCTGTACCTGCCGTTCCCGCGCCTCTCGCGGTTTCAGTGCCACCTCTTCTTCCGGCACCTCTGGTTGTTCCAGCGCCTGCGTTAATTCCGGCAGCTGTACCGGAAGTCCCAGCACCCCTCTACCGTGGATGTTGATCGAAGCACTGTCGGGTTTGCCGGGTACTGAAGATCTTCGTTCGCGAAAGTATCGTCGGGATTACTCATCGCCACGGACACTGCGACTCCCCAAATTCCTTGGGGACCTTTGTATTCCATTTCCGGACACTCCAGTGCAAGATTCAAATGCCGGTGAAATACCAACCGCGGCCTCAAGCCCACTTCATCCGGGTTATTTTACTCGGACAGGGTCCAGCTTGGCCCACGCAGCAATGCCAGACGAACTAGCTGGTTTTCCTCAAGGGGGACTTCCCTCTCCGGCCGATTTATTAGCAGCTTCGGTTTCAGCAACATTGTCTCATGCGTTGAAACTCTCGTCGGGACCTGCCGACCCCTCCGGCCTATTCGATTTTCTGGTACCAACTTCTCCGGATGGACCTCTTCCTCCCACCCCGGGAAAGTGGTATTCTAGGGTGACTTCTTTTGCCGCGCCGGCAAGCACTCCGGAACTGTTAAACTTCGACAGCTCCGGTGACGATGTTTTATTTCAGGAGGCCGACACTTATCCAGAAACCTTCTCGCCGTCATTACTGACAGCGCCCACCAAACGAGCCCGCACCGGTATTAAGTCGTTATATCCGCGTCGTAACTTAGGGTTTTAAAGTCCTTATTTAATCACTCAAATGACAACGTGAACTTTCCGCTTCTAAAAAAAAACGTTTTAAGAAGGCGGACCAGCACGAGTGGTAAGTCACTGCTTTCGTTCGGCGTTACCGCGGAAGCATACTTCACCCGCGACACATTGCCTATGGACGGCCGTCGGCCTGGCAAAGGTTCCTTCAACCTCAAGAAGCGAAGCGTGTTCACTTACCGCCGCTCAGCCTTTGTCCATGGCTCGCCTCGACGCTTATTTAGCTGAAACTAAAGCAAGCCTTGAAATCCGCTACTGCGAAACCCCAGGTCGAACCGCGCCGCGTCCCACTCGAAGCACTACCCACACTCCCCCCTCCTTGATTGAAATTCAAAAAAAACTATTCAGAGTTACATCTCTCGCCCTGTCGTCACTACCAATACGACACACTTTTCTCTCCCCCCCCCCCCGCGCTGATAGGCCACCCACCCTATAGGTGGCATTTATCAAATCCCGTGAATTCCTAGAAAACCTGATTCCAGATAATTCATGGAATTCCAAGGACTTTAAAATAATACAAGGAATTAGCCCTTACGTACACGCTAAGCAGCACTCCGTACCGCAATTTTTGAAACACTTGATTGCGCGCGTTTTTAGCACCTTGGGCGACTCCAGTGCCACAGGTATTCTATTTCCAACTAACGCCGAGGTGCATGGAAGCTATGCGGGTTTCCAGAAGCTTGCCTACCATACTCCACAGCACGTCAAAGTGAGAGGGTCCCTCGTTGCGGCACGGCGTACCGCCGCCAGCGTGTGAACCCCTTTGACTGGTCACAGAAATAATGTTGGTCAAACCTTTACCCCTTTCCAACGTCTAATGGGGACGGGAGGGCATCCCTTTGACTAGCAACAGAAATAATAAATAAAAAAGAAAACCCCTTTCCAATTTCTCGTGGGGGCGGGAAGACATCTCTTTGACTCGTCACATAAATAATGTTGGTCAAACCCCTACCCCTTTCCAACGTCTTTTCAGAGGCGAAAAGGAACCCCTGTGACTGGTCACAGAAATAATGTTGGACAAACCCCTGACCCTTTCCAACATCTCGTGGGGGCGGGAAGGCACCCCTCGGACCAGTCACATAAAGCATGTTCCTTAAACCCCTACCCCTTTCCAACGTCTCGTAGGGAAGGCACCCCTGTAGTCTGCAATGTAATGAGAGAAATGTGAATGTCTATTTTCACGAATTATTTTTTGTTTCCGAAAATTTCAAGACTTTGAGGGATTAAACATTACCTTAGCACGGCTGTATATTCTATTGATGTTACCCATTCGTTTTAGAGCCATAGCATAATTTTATGGAACAATAAGCAGTCGACAGGCGCCAGAAATGGAAGTGCGGCACTGAGTGCCGCTAGCGTGTACTAATGTGAAGTAAATGTAAGCGTGTACGTAAGGGTTAAGGGAATCAAGATGAATTTAAGGAATCTAGACGAGGTCCAGGAATTTCGAAGAATTTAAGGAATTCAGATAATTCAGGGAATTCTGAGGTATATGGTAGACGTCAATGAAGTTAAAACAACTGGAAAGAATCTAACAGCGTTAAAAGAATTCCAAGCAACTCACAAGAATGAAAACGGTTACATAGAATATATTAGCGATTATGTAATAACATCAAAGTAAATTCAAAGGAATTGAAGTAAATACAAAGGAATTGTAGTGCGCAACGGAGCCTGGTGCCCGAAAATCGTAGTTCCAGAAAATTTGGCACTTCTCGTTTCGGACAATTGACTCTATCTCCCTTGGAGCGTTCGGCAGGGCAGGGTCGCGACCAACACCGTAAGAGCGACAAAGATGGTAATAAAGCACTCTTAGGGTCGCATTATGGCTATAGATATACGTAGTTCCTGCGTGGGTCCGACACCCTGATAGTATGTGTTCTAGGTACTCAGCGTGTGCATGACACGCTCTGCACCTATCACTGGGAACTTCTTGACATAAAATGCGCTCACGGTATGCTAAGGTGGAAATGACACCGTCCTGGCATGCGAAAATAAAACCCTCTGTACCTGAATTAAGCCCTGATGATTTGAGGAAAGCAAAAGTTTGCTCCTTCGGCAAGGACTGTTTTTCTACGTTTCTGTGAAAGTTTCCGTGCATTTTCTTGTCGAGTAGCTGTTAATGAAATTTTCCAACCTCTGCTTTCTTTACTTTGGCTTTTAGAAGTGAAGCATCTAGATGAAGTAATGCACTTTCCTCACTTCTGATGTTAAAATTCAGGCCAAGTGTCTCGGCCGCTTGCTCCGCGGCTTTGTAAAGGAACGCTCCTTCGCCAATCATCTCGTGGTTCCTGACCATCTTTAGGAGAGGATCTCTCCCATTCGCAACAATATAAGCTGTACTTAGAACAATTCGGTTATGAAGACACTGGACATTCAGAAGTCCGCGTCCGCCTTGACGGCGTGAAATGTATAATCGCGGAACTGACGAATTGATATGCAAGCTTTTATGCATATGCATGATCCTACGTGTGGTGACATCAAGGGCCTTAAGCTCTTTCTTCGTCCATTGAACCACCTCAAACGAGTAGAGTAGAACCGGGACGGAAAGCATGTTAGTCGCAGATACCTTGTTCAAAGCCGACAGATGTATAGGTATAGGTATGTATGTATAGGTCTCTCAAGTATTAAGATGTCTAATAACACTTATATCCATAAGCTCAGGGTCTTTGGGAAAGCCAAGATCCCACTTGTCCAAACCAAAGTCCATCCCAATCTCTCCTGTATAGTTCTTGACAATATTTATAGCAGTTTGAAGTTTTCTTTTACCAGAGGCATAGATCTTCAGGTCATCCATATAGAATACATGTGTGACCTTATGCTCGCGCTGATTAGTGTCGCCACAGAGGTATCCAGGAGAATTTCGTATTGCTAGAGATAGAGGCAGAAGTGTGATGCAAAAAAGCAAAGGCCTCATGGTATCACCTTGAAAGACACCCCTCTGGAAGGTTACGTTGCTCGTTGTCACACGATAATTTCTAGATGAAGTAGTAAATCTAGTTTTCCAAAGAGGCATCAATCTCTCTATGCATCTCACTATGTGTGGATGTACCTTCAAGCTTTTCAACAGACAGATGATGGGCTTCTTCACAGACACACCTGTCAATAAGCAGGTTCTCTCGACAGCCTTAGTTTAGGACAGTTCAGACAGTTTAGACAGTTTAGGACAGCTGTAAAGATCTTATACAGTGTGTTCAAACAAGTTATTGGCCTGTAATTCTCTGGGTTGGACAAGTTGCCTTTTTTCGGCAGGAGTATAGTGCGTCCTAACACCAGCCACTTCGGAATGGGCATCTCCGACTTTAAATATGAGGTGAATATGCGGGCCAAATACAATCTGGTCCAGCAGCAGAAATGTTCTTCGTGCCTCTAAGTGCTTTTTTCACCTCTTTGACAGTGATTGGTGGACATTCCTCCTCAGATTTTTTGAAGTTGTCGCAAAACTCCTTGAAGCGGATGATATTGTCAGTATCTTCTTTCAACTATAGTGTTTTCGGGATCTTGTACACCTCTCTCCAAAAAGTCTCTACCTCCTCGGGCTTGGGTGGATTTTTTACAGAAACAGGGAGATCGCTGAAGAGGCGCGATGGGTCAGCGAGAAACTGTTGATTCTCCTTGATCCAGCTCTCCTTCTTCTGTATTCTCCTCCTCGGGCCAGATAACAGCCGTATTTTGTCAAGAATATGCTGCTTGAATGTCGGCAGCTTTGACTTTTTTAGTGTTTGATTCAAGATCCTTAGTTCTTGGGCGAACTTTCGAACCCTTTCCGTGAACTGTCTACCAGATTTTATGTAGTCAATCACACGTTGAACACGGGACGCATTCTGTCTTGCCCATCCAATCTTCTGGTTCAGTTGATGCAAGCGTTTTTTGGCCTTTTGATCCATCGTCGGTTTTAGCCTTCGATTTGAATCAGGCAAAGCTCTCGCAGCACCATAAACTGAGCAATTGATGATCCAGAGGTCGGACTCTTGCGAGATATCTCTACGAACGGAGGCATCCATTTCAGCCAGATCTTGGGGCTTGGGGTGGACTTGCATGTTAATGTTCCTCCTTGTACTGAAATTGCGATCATCTCTCAGAAGGTGCCTGCTTTCTGCGGTTGGTCTTAATGTCGCTTCCTCATCTTCGACTGCAGCTTGATCAAGCAGCGGTTGGGGAAGCGCTCCGCGTACATAGCCATTTTTCCGGAGGTTGTCGGCTTGATTTCGCAAAGACTGATGCGAAACGTGCTGAAGCTCTGGGTGTTTCTGGCACCACAGAGTGCGCATACGCGCCATAAAGCCTCCGCGAACAGGGATAATGCTGGCGTTGTAACAGTCTAGCACGTCATCCCTGAGTTGATCCGTCCACTCAATGTGGGCGTGTTTCCATCTAAATTATTTTCAGCACCCCGAACTCCAGGAATATCGGCATTGTTTGCCGACCCATTGTCGGGTGCTCTGCACGTTCGATCGTTTTGAACCGCATCTAAAACATTTTGGTGTTTTGGTGGTTTCATTGTTCTTCCCACCAGCAGCTAGGGAAAGGGTTCGTCCATCCTTATAGAGCCCCGCGTGCTAGGATAAGGCTAGTACTCTGAGAGGTCGCCCGGTATCCCAGAGTCACCGTTTAAGACACCTTACCCAGGTGCCATTCAGCTTTCGGCACGGTTGTTACGCCTTCGCTTAGGGGTTATTCCTTCGGGACCATCCCTGGACTATTGTCCGCGACTCCTTATTAATCATTGTAACCATATTCAGCAGAAACCCTTGGCACAGGGACCCTCTATCCGCAACCCAAGGACGCGTTCGGTGGCTTTTTCATAGGCCCTTCAGTTCTATTCCAAAGGAATCGAAACCGAAGAATATATATATATGTGGAAATACTAGGAGGCTGTCCATATATCACGTAGCCAGTTTATATTTTTTGGCTCTCCCTCATAGACCCCCCACAAAAAACGGTATACGTAGAATATGGAAGGCTTCTAGTCGCCGTTTCGTTAGACGATCTAAATTGAAGCATCGGTTAGTAAAAAATGTAGTTTCATACGGATTTCCTGTTCTATTTCGTCGTGAAGCTATATGTCACAATTTAAACAATGATTCGAGCAAAACAGATCTGTATTGGTCCAACGTTCTCTCTGGTGTTACGTCATGGAAAACGTAAAATACTTTCCTTTTTAATTAGGTTC
>CAKNYM010052741.1:0-31318 GCA_932195095.1 Andricus curvator | reverse complement strand
AAATAAATATATTAACATATATATATATACGTCACGGGACGTGACACTGGCGAGTTTTCAAATACTGCACATATTCGCATGATGGATTATTATCGACTTTTTCAGAATTTTATTTCAAATTCTGAAATTTGACCCCTCTCGTACAAAAAAGTGTGGCAGAAAAGTAACGGCAGGTGTGTGCAACATTTGCAACACTCAGGAAACTGTATGTACCTTATGTATATGTTTCCAGAATTTCGTGAGGCGAGGATCAAACCCAGTGGATTTTCGCCTCCATGGCTTCGTCCTTGTTGGTGGGGGTGACGTTGTATAAATGGTGAGTTCTTACTGTTTCAATAAAGCTGAATATGGCATAAAATCGCGTTCTTTTATTAGATTTTTCTGCTTGTCAGATTTCCCATTTGTATAAAATTCTCTTAATTCACATGTTCAGCCTTAAAAAATTCACCTATTTTTGCAAAGCAGTTTTTCACTATCGAATTTCTAAATATATCAACTAATCGATTTAGTAATTTTCTGCTACGATTTTGTGGCTCGCATTTCTCAAATTGAACTAGTCGAATTTTACTAGAAATTAATGTTATTTCAATAAGTTAGATTTAATTAACACCAAGAATCTTGGTTTAAAATAATGAGATTAAATCAGTTATTTAACACATTTTAGTCAGAACTAAGTTGGAATCAAATTTTTTTCCTGAAGAAATAATATCAAACAAATCATTTCTTTAGTTTAACTAGCATCATCAATCCCACGCTACGAGTGCGCCCAGTTTTTACGTTTGAGGGAAACAATAATTTTCAATACAAAATAAAAATGTCTGATAACGACTTTTTTGTTAACTTAGTTTGTTTTTGAGTTTATATAAATATAACTTTCCTAAGATTCTTGAAACATTCAAAGAGATTTTCAAATATTTCAGATGTTACAACAAAATTTCAACAAAAAAAGTTTATTTCCAACCAAGCAGTTAAGTTTTAAACCAAAAAGGATGAATTCTACACGAAAAATGGCAGAGCTTTAAAATTTCAACTAAAAAAGATTTTTATTTTAAATCAAAAAGATTTGAATTCATAAAAAAATGCAACAAAATAGTTAAGTGCTGAACCAAAAAAAAAAAATTAATTTTCAACAAAGCAGTTGAACTTCTATCCAAGTTGCCTAATTGTTAACCAAAAAAGATGAATTGTCAAAGATGAATGTCAAGGTGAATTGATATATCAACTAAAAAGTATTTTCACAGCTAGCATCGATTAAGTTCAAACCCAAAAGTGTTTGCACATCCAGTTTTTCTTTTGCACATGTTTCGGGGATGCCCCCTGGTTATTTTAAGCTAATAAAGAAAAAAAGCATACAACGCCTTTTTGAGAAAAACGATTTTATTATTTTTAAAGATTAAAAATCTAATTTTTCTCATAAACCATGCTAAATATGAACAGCAGTTCATGGTTCAAAATTGTTCCCTTTACTAAAACCAATAAATTGTAACCTTACTAGTTCTTTATTTTGTGTATTTTACCCAATTGTTCAACAACAAAAAAACAGAATAAATCGATAAAAATGGACGAAAATAGCTTTATTTTAACGGACTTCAAAGAAAAGAAAAATTGTTTTTTATTTCTAAAATCGAAGAAACATTTTTCCGATTAAAAATCTCATTTTCAGTGTTGCCAATTTTTGCCAAACAATAGAACACATCGATAAAAGTATACTAAAATAACATTTCTTTCAACATTGTTACTGAACTAGAAACAAACGTTTTTCAAAATAAAATGTTGAAGTTCGTTAAACATGCTATTTTACTTAATTTTTATCGATTTTTTCTATTTCGTTGAATAAATTAATAGAAATACACAAAATAAAAATCTGGTAAGAGTATGGTTTTGTAGATCTCATATAGAAGATCAGTGTTTAACTATAAGCTGCTGTTCATACTCAACTTTGTTTTCGAGAAAAATGAAATTTTTAATTGTTAAAAATTCGATTTTCTCAAAAACACCTAGAACGACTTTTTTCTTTATTGGCTTGAAATGACCATGGGGCATCCCTAAAACACTTACAAAAGAGAAACTAGATGTGCAAGCACTTTTGAGTTGAACCCAATCGAGGCTTCCCGTTTTTTAGTTTTTAATCAAAAAGTGTTGAATTCATCTAAAAAAGCGAATGTTCACAATAATAGTCGAATCTTCAAACAAAGCACATTAATTTGCAACTAAGCAATAGTAGTTATAAACAAAAAATACGAAATTTCTCCATAAAGAAATGAACTCCAAGACTCTGAGGAAAAATTTGTTATTCGTTGGAAACCTTTACAAATTTTTAAAAATCTTCTACATTTTATTTTCAAAACCTTCAAAAATCTGCATTTTGTTTCAAATTTTTTTACATCTCCTTAAGTTTAAAATCATTTTTGTATCTTTTCAAAAGTTCTGTCTCTCGCAGTAACTCAAACTTTGTCCAAAATTTTGTAATCTTCTGAATATCTTTTACACTTACTGAAATTTTTTCTAGAATTATGTAATCGTGAAAAAATTTTCTTTGAAGTCTTTCCCGTCCTTTTTCGAACTTTTAGGAAATGTTTTAGAATCTTTTCCGATTTTTTCATAGAATTAATTTTTTCAAATGAATTTTCAGAAGATTTCATTATTCTCTGAAAACATTTCAAAATTATCAAAAAGCTTCTAAGTTCTTTTCAAAATCTTCAAAAATTTAATATTTTTTTAAAAATTTTTGTAATCTTCTCAAGATTTGAATTAGTTTTGAATCTTTTGGAAACTTCTAAATATCTTTTGAACCAATTCAGAATTTTGAAAGATTCTCGCATGTTTCAAGAATCTTAAAAAGCTCCTTTTTCCGAAATCTTCAGAAATCTATGTCCATTTTCAAAAAAACTTGGAATCTTCATAAGCTTCAAATTATTTTCGAACCGTTTCAAAATTTCAAACTATCTCTTGAACTTACTCGAAGTTTTTCTAAAATTATGTAATCGTGAAAAATTGCAAAATTTTTCTTTAAAATCTTCTACATTCTTTTTAGAAATTTTAGGACACGTTTTTAAATATTTGTCAGTTTTCTCTTAAAATTCATTTTTGAAAGAATCTTTAAAAATATACATTTAGTTTAAAATCTTTAAACATCTTCGCACGATTTCGATTATTTTCGAAACTTTTCAAAACTTTAAAGACCTCGAAATATGCCAATGGGCTAAAAATTGAACATGCATATTAAGGAATTTATTATTAAGTTGAATTTTCAATATAAAAAGATCAATTTTCAAACGGGAAATGTAATAGTTGATATTTCAACGAAACAGATTTTAATTAAAAATAAAAAAACAGTTGGATTTTACCAAAGTCTAAAAGAAGACGTGTAGAATATTTTGCTTCAGCCATCAAAAATAATATGAAAACAAAAATCCTATTTTTAGCATAACAACGAGAGATCGGTAAGAATGTCTGCATGTTCATTTATGAAAGTATTGACCAATTCTTTAGTCGATTATTTTCAATATGGAATGGTGCAAGGTGAAGCAGATTAAGTGCTCTCTAAAAACAGACTATTGACATTCAAACGATTCCTTTCACTATTAAAGGATTTTTCTTTCAAAATTGTCATGAGAGAAAGTCCTTTCACAGTTAAAGGATTGTCGTTTCAAATGCTATCCTTTAACTGTGAAAGGATTTCCTCTGATCTTGAAGTGAAATCTATTGTCGGACAAAAGAAAGTTATGGGCATTTAAAAAATAAAAAAAAGTCGTCATGGTTGGGCCTTTGTAGTCATGGTTGGGCCACCTCTGAAAATCGGCAAAATATATTTTCGCTTGATTTGATTTTACTTGCGCCACTTGTTTCTTTGGAAAAATTTTTTGCTCTTCTTTTCTCACAAAATCAGAAGTTGAGGCTCCCCTTCCATCCCCATGTACTAATCCCCAACTAGTATTCTCAATGTCGGCCTCGATAGCCATTTCTATTGCCAAGTCCAATGTTAAAGGATTCTTATCCTTCATAAAAGATAATGTATCTCGACCTAACCCACGAACAAAATTACGAATAGCATTCTCGCGATACTCTTGACAACGCTCTTCGCCTTTACTCCCCGGATTCTTTTCCAAAACTTTATTTGTTATTTTATTTAGTATGTCCTGAACCCGAGCTCCGTAATCTATTACACTTTCGTCTATTTTACGCTTAGCAACAGCCAATTCCTGTGACAACTGACTGATATCTGATTTAGGAGCATAAATTCGATTAAGAGTTTTTAACAATTCATCAAGAGTAAGCCCTACTTTATCCTGAATATGCTTTCGAGCAGGTTCAACAATTCGCATTTTTATCAACATTATCAAATAATCTAATTCCTGTGGCTCTACGAAAGTAGCGGCGATTCTACAATGCTCTGCAAACATAGTAACCGACATATTCGTACCGTCAAATTGAGGAATAATATCGCGTGCCATTTTTATTCCTTCACTCATCCTAGACTTTTTAACTATTGGTGCTACCACAGTAATGCATTGAAAGCACAAAGTCACTAGTAGATCAATTAAATTCTCTTGACACAGGAATCCCACGTCGCTGACACCAATGTTATGTCCGGGTTTTCTCGGCTGATCCACGTCCTCAGGAACCCTTCGTGGATTGGTTGTAAAGTAGGCTGACTGAGTTCTTATTCCTGTCCAGGATTGGTTGAAACCAATATCAAAAGAATTTTAGGTAGTTCCATAAATAAAACAATCTTTTTATATCAGAAATTGACTTTTGGCAGTTTTATTCTCATGAAGGTTAATTTACTTTTACAAAAGTTTTATGGTTAAGCTTAGAGTTCAAATTCAATTTTCAGAGTCAGAATCTGACGCTGTCGGGCCTTACAGTTATATTTATATCGTTGAGTTTTGCCCCTCTCTAGCACTATTGACGAATGAGAACGAGGTTTCAACAGAAAGTAAGACTTCTCTAACCAATGATTTGTAAGTTCTTGGGGTAAGGATGATTCATCATGAGTCCAAAGTCCGGTACAAAGTCCAGGGTTAAATGGTTCAAAGTCCAAGGTTATGTAAACACCATTTCATAAACACAAGTTCTCGGATTACAAGTTTAAGGTTTTACATCCGGTCTAACTGGCGCCAAAAACCCATTTATGATACTATTATTAGGACTATGATTCATTAGTCAAACAATCAATCCATATATCTAAGACGCAATTTATTATTAAGACGCATTTTATTATTAAGACGCATTTTATTATTAAGACGCATTTTATTATTAAGACGCATTTTATTATAGAAAGGTCTTCGCAGATCGGAGAGAGAGACTTCACGATGTCCTGTTTGTGAGTCTAGGAATTTTATAAGATTAAATTTAAAATAAATAATTCAATACTCTTGATTGAAATGCCTATTATATTTTAAATTTTCGCGGGGAAATACGTCACACCTACATGGCTACCGTCACACCATCCCACGTCACCATCTTCTTGATCTCAGTACAAGATGGCGGGCCACAAACATCCAATAGTTGGTCTCGCTTTCGGCTGCCATCTTTCACTAACCTCACTGTACCACGTTCCCGAGGCGTGACGTCCCGATACCAGTTAACGACCCTACGACGACCAGGGCTGAGTCGCCATGTCAGACGATTACCAGGGATTCTGACACGCTGGAATGGTTATATAGGTGACGCCATCTTGAGGAAGACTACGACTACCGACCGGAAACTTGACAAGAGCGGCCTCACGGTCATTGGCTGGACCATCAATTGGACTTGAACTTCGGGATTCGAACGTGTAGGGAACGACTACCGAGAATATGCATTGTAATTGTAAAACTCGGTAACTTACGTATATTGTTAACCTAGAATTTAGTTAGGGTTAGGTCTCCATGGAACCTTTCATCTAGCATAAAGGTGTTCAAGTACCTATGAAAGGTTTCATGAGACAAAAAGTCCGAAATGCGCGAAAGGTCACATTTAAGCTTATGCGCATGCGCGCTTGCGTCTGGCCGAGGTTGGGTTATTGGCGCGTCAGGACAAAATTATTATAAATCCCCAAGGATAGGTCCGCGCAAAATTAGTTAACCGGCCTCATGCGATGTTCCGTTCTCATTCCTTATTTTGAATTTTCCCGTCAAACTGTAGTTAGAAACTTTCCAAGATTCATGAAACCTTCTCTTGTTAAAGTTTCATGAATCTTGAGATTTATGTTTAGATTAAGAGTCGTTTATGAGAAATTGTACATTATTTCTATTCAATTGCGGCAAATAGTTCATAATTTTAGTCAGTAACAGTTTAGTTCACAGTCCCTCCACTAGGCGCAGTAGTTTGATACTCGGTAAACGTCGAGTTTCTACTCAAGTTTAGGATTTAGCGTAGAAATCGTGATTTTAGGTGTGCCGATAGGATTTATGTTAATGTTTCGCGAATATTGTTAGAGAATATTGTCACACCTTTAGTCAACGATGAAACTTTAGTTCATAGCTTTACCGATAGTTGCGCTGACTCGAGGTTGTGAATACGCCTTCATGCGAGCACCCTTCGAGTTCACGGTCTTGGTGCGTCGCATGGAGACGTTCACTGACGTTCTTGGACTGCGATGAAAAAGACCCGTTAGTCCTCCGCCGAATGTAATTTCGGAGTTTGAAAGGATTGGATACATATTACATTGGATTTATTGTGAAAAAAAATTGGCATTGGATTTGATTCTGTACACTTCAACATTGGATTTATCTTATTTTGGGAAAACTTGAATCATTGCCTCGCCTGGCCTTGCTAAGAGTGTCTTTCCGTTTAATTTTCTATTTCCGGTTCAGTTAGCCACGGGGCCTCGCCTCACATCGCCTACGTCATCTACGTTCAGGGCTCAAAAGGGCAAGCGCGGTAAAATTGTCGGGAAATAATGGTGAAATTGTCAGATATCGTTCCCTCCTTTTATTGTTTTCTGAATAAAAATTCGAATTAACCAAAATTTTTTTGAGATTTGGCCGTTGCGTTTTTTTTTCTAAGAACCACCCCTGTGATTTCTTGCTCTTCTAGCTTTTCTTTCTTCTAGGCTTTCAGGTTTCATATAAAATCTTGCATTTTTATTTTTCTTTAAGGAATTTCGCCGGGTCATCGATTGTATTTTTTTTTATCTCGCTCAAGGGTCCTGGCTGGCGCCCAGATTACCGCTTTATAAACCATATACGTATACCCTTGTATATATGTATACGGGTACGTATATACATGTGTATACGGTACACGAAAACCGCCATTGACGGGTGGATATAAACCACTTTCGCAAGGCGTGTTCACAAACCTTGAGTCACAGCGCAACTACCGGTAGAACTATGAACTGAAAATTATCGTTGACTGAAGGTGTGACAATATTCGCGAAAACATTGACATAAATCTCATTGGCATAATTAAAATCACGAATTCTATGCTAAATCCTAAAACCTACGTCGGAATCGAAGTTCACCGAGTTTCCAACTACAGCGCGCCTAGTAGAGGGACTGTGGACTTAATGGTAACTGGCTAACACTATGAGCTACTTCCGGTAATCGCATATGATAACGTACAAAGTGTTACAAACAAATTCTTACTCTAAACCTTGATCCCAAGATTCATCAAACTTAACAAAAGAAGGTTTCACGAATCTTGGGAAGTTTCCAACTTCGGTTTGGCGGGAAAATTCAAAAATAAAAATGTAAACGGAACCTCGCGTGAGATGAAATAACTAAATGTACATGTAACTAGGCTTGTGAATTTATAATAACTATGATGCGACGCGCCCATAACCTAACCTCGACCAGACGCAAGCGCGCATGCGCATACGTGTTAATGAGACTTTCCGCGTTGTTTTGAAACTTTTGTCTCATGAAATCTTTCATAGGCACTTGAATAATTTATGCTTGATGAAAGGTTTTATGAAGACACAACCTCAACTAAATTCTGAGTTACAATATACGTAAGTTACCGAGTTTTACAATTACAATGCACATCGCTCGGTAGTCGATCATGAAGTTGAAGCCCAATTGACGGTCCACCGAATGAGCGTCGAGACTGTTCTTGTCAAGTTCCCGGTCAGTAGTCGTAATTTCCCTCAATATGGCGTCACCCAAGTAACCATTCCAGCGTACCAGAACCCCGGTAATCCTCTGACGTGGCGACTCAGCCCTCGTTGTCATGAAGTCGTTAACTGGTATCGTGACGTCTGCCTCGGGAATGTGGCGTAGTGTGGATAGTGAAAGATGGCGACCAGAAGTGAGACCAACTACTGAATATTCGAGGCCCGCCATCTTGTACTGCGATTGAAAAGATGGTGGCTGCGGGTCCTTTACTCAGGATGCGTTAAATAACTCCTAAGAAACCTCTGCTGTCTCTACCCACCCCTGGCTTCCGTGGTATTATTGTTGACGGTGAGTTCTTCGTGACGTTACGTCTCGATGACATGGCGCTGAAAGATCAGTGGGGTTGACGGCCATGAACGGTGCTAATTATACGGGGTGTTCGTGGCCCGCAATTTTGGATTGAAGCCGGTTACCATGGGGACGTGGGACGCTTGGAATACGGTTAGTGATAGGTACTTTATCCAGGGTGCGTTAGTAAGTACTGGTGAACCTCTGATGCGACGATCTCTCTCTGACTACCATGTTGTTGTTGTCGTTGATCTCGGATTTGACAGGTGGAGGTTAATTAACATGGAATCATACAATTATAAGGAGGTGAATAATTATGAATTACAATTTTTGTTTAACGCTCTTGGCCGAGGTGACTTCCGCTCTTGGTCGAAGGATCTATTTTAAAAATTTATTTTTAAACCCCTGAATCGGGAGTACAAAATTTAAGTGACAGGTAAGTCAAAATTTACCCTGTCACAGCTTTTCAAGGTTTGGAAAAAAGGGGACGACACCTCAGAGGCAAGCGAAGTCGTATGTGGCCCAACTGGGCCTGAAACGGCGGCTGGCCAATGAGACTGTCACCCCCGCCAGGGTCAGGTGGGCCCTGAAATCTTTCAGTCCTCACAAGTCTCCTGGACCAGATGGCATATATTCAATCCTCTTACAGAGGGCTGGACAGGTCATCATAGGGCCGCAGGTGAGAATAACCTCGTCACTGTAATAGTTGGCTTCATAGTGAACTACGTTTAATATGGAGACTTCACATATTACCTAGCTAGTAACAGTGAGTGACTGTCACGTTGGCACAAAGCGGGGAGTCGGCCGACATGTTGGTCAGAACTCACGGTGAATGTGCCTCGTGTTTAGCTATCAAGTTTATATTCTTTGTCATAAATGATATAAGAATGACTATAATCTATCATTTCAAATATAACATGGTGCAGTCGGAAAAGTGCAACTAGTGTTACGAGGAAATTGTGAATATTCTAATAAATACAACCCTACCCTCCTTGAAAACAAGCATGTGAAGCAGATAGAGGATGTTTGGTGTACTTGACAATTTTAGATTTTAAGTGAAAGGAAGAAATAGCGTACTTTGCAGAAAGGAGACTGTAGGGTCCAGCGTACCATTTTTTTTTGAAGATAAAGATAATTTGCCTGCTTCTCGTGCATGCAATAGCGCGTTTTCAAGGGGGGTCGGACAAAAATGTAATTTAATTGGTTTGGAGCCTCTTAAAAAAACTTTTTGAGGCTCAAATCTTGACTCTAAAGTGTATCTTTTTTGACTCTGCGTAATTAGCGTCAGAGAGGAAAACTTTCCGGATGAAGGCCCGCATTGAGAGCCGAAACGTTGAAAATAAAAACGATGTTTCTTAACAACTAGAATCGTTCTTTTCTGTTTGTTTTAATTATACCGTAAGACCGAAGAAAGAAAATCTTATTAAATTTTGAAAATCATAAACTTAAATTAGAAGACGTTTTATATATGACATAAAATCATTATTCTTATTATTTTGTAAAAGTATATTTCATTTATTAGATGAACATGAAAATAAAAATAAAATGTCAAATAGCTATTTAATATGTCTCAATACTCTATGGTTGGTTTCCTTTAATTGCCTAAAATGTGACAGGCTTTCAGAATAATAGCTCTGTATTCTTCTGAATGCCTAAATAAAGCAGGCACTTGGACGCCAGGTATAGATTTCGTCCCAAATTCTTCTGAACACCGGCATTCGGCTGAATGCCTGAATCCTCTAAATGCCTACGATATACATATATATGATGTGGTTCCTTTTCTAAGTAAAATGTTTTCTCCTTTCTGTATGTGCCAAATGTCAAAAAGTAATTTTCACACACAACACCCAGCTGAAAAACCATATACGGGATCCCGTAAATTTCCCTGTGTCAGTTCATTTGCCGGAACCAGGACGAGATCTTGTGCAAAAAAAGTTGTACAGGTTCAGCATACGAAATTGAGACACGGACTCATACAGGAACCCGTACGCTGAGATAACTCTTACGTGAACCTGCATATGACCTGGGATGTCAAAAGTGGCCACGCAGGATCATGCACGGGATCCTTTAAGAAACCCTATATTCAATCACAGTCGGCTGTACGTGCTCCTGCGCAAGATCAGATGTAGTTTTTAAACCACTCCGGCCTGCGCATGTTCCCGTACGTAATCTGTTACATGATAATGTGGGATATCAGGTGTAGTTTTAAATGCAAAATTTTCTCCGTGGAGATTCTTGTGAAGGAACTTGTTAAAGAACTTTCGACTAGCACTTGCACGATTTCCCCTACGACGAATTTTCTTCACGCTTGTCCCAGTACGTGCCCACGTGAAGGATTCCTTACTTCTTCCCTTACGACGAATTTTCCTAATATTGGCTCCGGTACTAGTACCAGCTTAAGATCCTGTACTGCTTCCCCCTTGATGAATTTTACCACAGAAGTGGTGACAGAATTCGTCATGTCGATGATTTGTCACGAGCTCCGGTAGAAGAGGCCGCTGAGCTAATCGATGTGTTTATTTTAAATTTAATGGTAAGCGAAGATGAAATATTAATGTACCAGCGTGAAGATGAATTGTTATCCCGGAAAATTGAACTTTTGTTTGTTACAGTTCACTTAGACCACCTTGTCCACTTATCTCGACGTTCCGCGAAAATAAGTACATATTAGCGGCAATTTGCAATTTAACGAAATTTTTTCAGCTTTACGCCATTCGCATCAGCATGGAATTAAGCTAACTTATAACTCGAGCAGAAGATGGGACGACAGTATAATAGGATCGAAACGTGACTTAAATACCGCAGTTTGCAAAACAACAGGTCGAACACCTTTCGAGCTTTTATACGGTTATTCACCTAGGTTCAATAAAGGACTTGCTCCGCAGCTGTGACATTGTTGTTGTAAGGACAGGGAAAATTGCGACAGGCGAATCGACTAAACTACAAATGCCGATTAAAGGACCATTAGTAGTCACGGAAGTTTTGACCTCTGATACGTATAGGGTACAATCCCTTTCAGCGAAAGGGAAGTCGAAAAGATCGACGACAGCTCACGTTAATCAAATGAAAATTTGGCGAGGAAACGATGAAAGCGATAGCAGTGGATCCGGAAACGAAATCGAGTTGACCAGCGAGTCAGAAGTTGAGTTAGGAAACGCGAATGATGCTGATGTATTAAGCGATAGTCACAGTAAGATTGTATGTTCTCCGAAAGAGGCACGAGAAATGCAGATAGCGAGGACGAGCAAAAATGATTCTGTACGTCGGAGTACTCGTCGAAAGCAAAAACCGGAAAAATTCAATGATTATGTGACTCCAGATGACACATTATAAAATTAACGAATGAAAGTAATTTTTAAATACATGTCACTTTTGTTTCAAAGTATAGTTAAAACTTGTAATTATTCAGTGTATTAGCTTGCAGACCAAGCTTCGTCAGGATGGTCGAATGCTCGTAAGTTTTTAGTTTTAGCCGAAAATTATGTTGGTATCGTGGGAGCAGGGTACGGCGCACGGAGACTTAATTTTGTAACGTAGCCATACGGACGTAAGGGAAACGCGGTCTTCCCGAATACGGAGATTCAGTTTGTCAAGCACAACCGGTGCGAATTCAAAGAGCTAAAATGCTGTGTATTCCGGATTCATATCCAGTGTTACTAAATATATTTTAGTTATAATTTTACGTCCAAGTGTGTTGTTAATCTAAACCCCGACAATCTATAGGCTGTATCAAAAGATATATAACAGTCTGTTAAAGGTTTTTACATAAAATCAATATTTTTCTAAACAGATCAAGAAAACCGTGAAAATAGAGGTTGTTTCAAAAATGTACTGTCCCTCAGAAATTCAAATGCACAGAAAAACCTCTTAATATCTTCTTGCACAAGGTTTAATGTATGCATTTACATATAATATTCATATATAAAGTTCGGACTGTAGCACTAAAATTATTTCCATGATATTTTATATTTTTCCTGAAAATACTTTCTAAAGAGAATAAATTCAGACATTAAGCTTTAAAATCGGAAATGAACTGCCGTTTTTATGCTTTTTTTAGATCTTTTGTATGCTGTTTTAAATCTGAGTGGACCCTCTTCACACCGAAATAAGAATGTACAATTGTGTGTGACCGACTTTACGATCTAATAACTTATTTGATTCTTGAAGTAATTTCTTGCATACGTTTCCTTCAAACGCGTCACCATGATAATTTTTGCAAACCAAATTAAGACTCTGAGGCCATAGGCCATAGCGTAAAAATTTAGGATTCCGTCGTCTTGAAGCAAATCCTTCCGAAGGACTCAAAATATTCAGGAGTTTATATTTATAAGGTGAATCTGTTGTATTAACTTATTCCGACTGCTTAACACTTTTTGTATTGGACTTAAAGGTTATATGAACGAGTTGATTTAAGGAACATGCAAATGTTCTGGACAAGTTAATATAGATTGAAAAATTAACTTGTGAGATTTTGAATGGATGGAAATATTGCTTAAAAATTATACAAACCAGATGATTTGAAGGTTATACCATTTTTAAACGTATCCTGATTATATTTTGGATATAAAACTAATTCAAAATTTCTTTTTCAAAGTTAGTCGTTAATAGGATTTTACAATCCGACGTAGCATCAAGTTGACATGGACCGAAAATTTCAGTATTGAGTTAAATTAAAAGTGAAAAAGATCTAACAGTTGGAGCGCGCACGACATTGACATGTCATTTCGGGGTTACCTTGGTTTCTAAACTTGACAGTTCAGACTTTGATTTATCAGATTTAGTTGTTGACAGATGATTCTCATTTCGAGCCTATTTCAATCCACAAATCGACCTTATTTTATTAGATTGGCGGATCAAACTGAAGTGCAATTGTTTTGTTGCGTGAACTGTTTTAATACCGAATTAGGTTCTAAATCGAATCCTAGTTTTTGCAGTGTGATTATACCACTGAGTAGATGCGCTTGAAGCCGCCTTTAGCAGACTTCAATGACAGTCACTATGTTTTTTTTTTAACGCTGAAAAAGAAACCTGTTGCAATTACGGCATTACCTTCTAACGTAAACTTCAATGTACAATTATAATTTCAACAGTTTGGATATTTATTTTGTTTCTTTTATTAACTATAATGCAAGATTACTTTAGGGTTACTTTAGGGTTACTTAAGGGTTACTTCATGGTTACACTGTAGCGTAACGCTTGCGTTCGGCCGGTCCGCCAGGGCTACTATAATGAAAACGAGTTGGTTTAGCATATATAATATTTTGTAAATTTTATTCATTGAATTACACCTTGCTATATAAATATCGTGAGGGCGCATTCCCAAATCTTTGATTCCTTTGATTTATACTCATTAGTACGAATGGGTTTTATGCAGTAACTACCGCCCATTTTTATTTACAAAATTTTTTAAAATGAATAAATATTACACGCCACGAAGACATTTCTATGGGAAAGCCGTTTAAACTTCGAGTGACGATGGACGCAATGGGTCATGGCATAACCCTGGTAATTATTGAAAGGAAGGTAGTACATGTGTGAGATGTGACAGTTTTCAAGGTCATGGTGAAAATCCTACGTTTGCAAATGCGCATTTACCGAAAGACACGGGAATATTTAAAAAAATTATAATACACACTTGCACACTTGTATCGGATATCAAAGAACTAAAAAGGTATCTTCAAAAAGAGTTCTTTGGGATCTCAGCTCTATAGGAGGCCAACTTTAACTTGAGCCGCAACATTACCGAATTCCTAGTTTTTTATAATAAAAAAGGAGGTTTCTCGGGTTTCAATCGTGTGCAAAATTACGAATCTTGCCGAAGTTTCGTGAACATTGCAGTTCACTTCTTCAGGGCTAGCTTCATCCTAGTCTTTTATTTGAACAAAAAATATTTTTTTGCTTGAATCTTCGTTTAAACTGCGGGCATATGTTTAGAGAAAAAAATAGTTTCATTTTGATCAAGAAACGTCGTCCAAATATACTGAAACAAAATTGAACAATACTCGGTTCATTTTGAGCAATAAGAATATTGAAAGCAATTTAATTGTTTTTCAGTTTTGACATTGATCAAGAAAGTGAAGATAACTGCAGTTCAAAATGAGTTTGTAGAAAAATGACCTAAAGCAAAATTGAAAGCCATGTTTTTTCTGTGTTGATATACTTTTTTGCAAGATTCAATTTGTTCTCCGACATATAGCTATGCGACATAATGGAAAAGAAAATCTGTATGAAACTATATTTTGAAATAATAGCATTTTTGTTAATCCTGCAAGATCTCTACCGCGGAAGAATTTAGAAGGTCGAGAAAGATAATTCTTTCTTCTTAGTATTAGATTAATTTTTTGCTTGAGACATTTTGTTAATAGATGTATTTACAATTTTTCTGATTCATAGATTAAATTGTTTTTTTATAAAATAAAATATTTTCAAAAGAAACCGATAGAATGTTTCTATCAGGAACATTATCTAATAAATATATTCATACATTACAGAAATATCAAATATATGTAGTATGTTGTTATTAATTTAGGTTTTATATATCTTTTCAAGTTTTTATGTCTTGAATGTAAGTTTTTAAGTAAACTACTATGATGAACACAAGTTGATTTAGTATATATAATATTTTGTAAATTTTATTAATTGAATTACACCTTGCTATATAAGTCTCATGAAGACGCATTCCCAAATCTTTGAATGTTAGTAAATTAATCAAATTGATAAAAAAAGATTCTTATCTAACTTGTTGTTGTGCATCAAAGCCGTTGCGGTTAGAAGATTGTAGTAATAAAAAGATGAAGACTGTTAAAAAAAAAGAATGTAATTTTGAAGAATAATAACATTAAATCGCAATAAAAGTAGACATTCATTTTTCGCATCTTAGTTCTTGGAGTGGAGATTCATAATATTTGATATTAAAATTCGAATTTGTCTTTTCCATGTATTAAAGACTTATGAAAATTTAAAACTTCGGTACTCTGAAATACGAATAAGTTTGATAAAACCTCGGTTTTCTCTAATCTGAAACGATATTTCACTTGATTTTTATTAATTCTAACGAAATATCTCTCAGTGTAATAATATTTTATTTCTATAAATAAATTTCCATTTATACATTTTAATGATACAAATCTGGCGCGCATATTGTTTATTAGTTCAAAAATATATTCCTTATTACATACACAGTAATACGATATCAGAGACTTTTCTTTCACGAGAATTTATAATTTTTTTAATTTGTTTAAAAATTTATTTTATAATTGTAGATTGCTTTGAAATGGTTTCCCAATACCGAAAATTGTTGCCCGTAAAATTTCATGAAAGTTTCATCATTTTAGAAAAAATGTTAAGGATGAGTTTAACTTTTTAATCTTATCATAAAATCGCAACTTAAATGGTGTTGATACTCATCTGAAAATTTGATTTAGAACCTGCCTTTACGATTGTCTTAAAAACTGGAATATGAGTAATGCATTATTTGTAATCACTTACCTTTCGAAGCTTCCATTTAAAATATTTTGACTCTCCTAATCCCACAAATCCAGAAGCTGTTAGATTTTCCAAGACTTGGGTTTAATTATTTAAGTTAGTTTAGGTTTAATAATAGACTCTATTTGTTTTTCCTTCTTCTTTATATGTATTTCCTGCAAATGAAACCATCCGCAAGATTCCCGAACCATCCAGACCTAAGGAGAGACTACAAGAAGCGTTTGAAACGCCTTCTGCCAATTGGAGTAACAAAGCCATTTGAAATTTCACGCCAAACCTACTGCTGAGTGCTAACCTACTCCCTTCTCCTGGTGACCGTTATAGCTCAGGCTTTCAACGTTCACTATCAACGTTCCTGGTGATAAGATTTTTTGATTTGGGTCTTAGCCTAAGTAGGAGTTTGACTAGCCAGATTGTTTCTTCATATACTTCGGAGAGGATGTTTTGGACATTAATTCATCATCGTTTGGACCGCATTGGTTGATTATTATGTCATCACGTTTCCAAAGAAGAAAACGAAGCCGGAAAATTTTGCCATTCGTCGCTCAGCAGCTTCTGGATCAGCTACCATACAGTTATATGTCTGAATAATTGTAAAGTTTTATGAACAATCCGAGCATCCCTTTAGTAGTTTTAGAGGCCCTCATTCCCTATATTCCCATTGTTTAAGGTAAATATTCATTACATTATTCCGAAGGAAATATTTTAGGATATAGTGTGGCCCTTTCGTTTCATTTATCAATTCCTTTGAGTAGATTTGGGACACTATTTCTGGAATATTCCTGACTAGATTAAGTTTTCGCGAATTTTGTCATCTTTTTCCCGTTCGTTAATCTGTTTATTTGTCCTGATTCATACTTTGTCATGTTATTCCCCAAAAATATTTGAGATAAACTCACATTATTATTGTGCTTTATAATTTATATTTAGGTTTTATCATATATTTTTAGTCCGAAATTAGTTCCATATTTGAAATATCATTCTGAATTTGTGAAATATCCTTCGTTTGTCCCGAATTAATTTTAGAATTTTGTCCCTCAAACCTCCAGAAATATATTGTAATTTGATTAATTAGTATTTCTAACCCAATTGTTTGTTCTTGGAAAACGAGCCAAATTACCGCTTTTAATTTTTACAAAGTTAATTAATTTCACTATTTTTGTCACCATTTTGTCATTTCTTTACTTCTTTGTTTTGTAACTTTCAATTGTCCTTGTCAACGACCCTGTAACTTAGTAATATTTTAATGATGCAATAAAATTAATTCGTTTGGAAATTTTGGAGTAATTAATTTGATTGCTGACTTTAGATTTGAATAATTACAATTATTTAGTTTTCCGATTAAAAAACTAGCCCCTCTACCATTTATCAACAGACGGGGATCAGGTAGGAAATTTATTAATTTCCGGGGCACTAATCTAAATTAAAAATTGTATGATTGGATAATTTCTGATAAATTGGCCGTTCATAAGTTTCACATCATTCGTGTACACAGGATTTTCCAAAAGTACTTTGGTGATCACTCCTGAATGTTGTTTGTCCGGCGACATGATTGTGAGGTCTTAATATTTAAAAAACCGAGAAAAAAAAGTAACTTTGCGATTATAAAATGTAAATAAAAATACCATAGAAACTACAGAAAAATAAAGAAACAACACTAAGAAATTGTAAGAAAAGAAGTACAATACTTTTTCACCTACTCGCGTACAAATTGAATTCTCTGAGATGAAACTCCAAATCGTAATTGCCTTCAGTATTCGCTCTGATTTTGATGCGCATCCGATCAATTCCGCAAAAAAAAATAAGGTGTCTTTCCACAAAGTGCGACAAAATATCGTCCAAAAAAGAGATAGAATTGTTTAGGGAAAGAAAAACAAAAATCAGAAACCCCGCGCATATAGCGAAATTTGCGTTTGAAGGTCAAAAAGGAGGAAGAGCTGCGGCATTCTTGGTCACTCATATTCTCCGTTCCAAAACATTAAAAATCTCTCCAAACAGAGCATGAATATAATTGTTAGTTTGTAAATAATTCTCATAAATAGTTACATAATATTTTTTCGCTTTTAAATATTTTGCGCTTAAAATATCTTTATTATCTGGATATCTAAACATGTAGAGTTCTAACACCTGTATATTGAATTGTAATACCTAGATGTTACACCTTAATATGTAGATTAGAGTCGGCCGAAAAAACCTTTTTTTCGAAAAGCGGATTCTAATAGTAGGCAAAAGTTGTGTTTTCCCCACAATAATAATCCCTCCAAATTTCAGCTGGATTGTACAATATCTTCTGTTCTGTGAAAACTCTTACAAATTTGGTTTTTAGCCAATAATAATGATAAAATGTGAAATTTGAAAATCGATTCCAAATCGGTAATTTTGATCTTTTCATTGTTAATTATTGCCGTAATGCTAACACAGTACACTCCTTATTCATTTATTTATAAATATGCCCTTGAAAAAAGAAGTAACGGAAAAAAGTAAACTAGCTAAAAATGTCTATTCACGATCGGTTGGGCGAACGCCTTTAGAACTTTTGTTTTATACTACTAATTTTAATGCAGAACTATTAAAGATTTTATATTCTCATTTCACTTACGCAGTATTTCGTTCACTTTATAGTGACCCAGAACCGAACACGTGGAGGTAACTGCATTTTCGGTTCCTTCCCTAGTCCCACCCATCCACCCAAACATACTGCAGAACTATCACGCCTAGCTTGAACCAGTTTTCCCTCAAAAACGAACTTTGCCTGTCCAAGTTGCCTGGGAATTTTATTTTGGAGATGAGTTGCAACTATTTTAAGCCTAAAATTAAAAAAATCGTCCTTTTTAAAATAACTCATTTTTTGACATTTTATAGACCATTTATCATGTATATTTCTTAGAGAAAAAGTCATATGTATGTGATATTTTTTTGTCATAAACCCCGTATTTTGGAGACCAAAAAAACTGCTAAATGCTCAATATCGGGTGGCTTTCGGAATGCTTTTAAAATGTTGAAAAAGTGAAAAAGAAGTAGTTTTTTGAAAATTGCTCAGCACGGGTACATCTTACAACTTGAGTCCATAATTAAAAAAGGAAGTAGACAAAATTCCTAAAAAGGCTAAAAAAACAATATCCTAACACTAGCACTTTATTCGACACTAAGTTTATTGTAAATAAATGGCTTCGTGTGCAATTAAGGTGTAAAATAGTTGATATACAAGTAAAGATGTATCGAATTTCCTGAAAAAGAAGAAAGCCCAAAGATTCTGGTACCCACGAGGCAAGTCAGAGGAAGGTTTGCTTGCTGTGTTTTGGGAAGACAAAGAATATGATAAGCTTGAAAGGGAATGTAGGAATATCTGTAAAAAATTGGGTTGAATTTGCGATGACGATGAACGTTTTCAAAACGTCATCTACAGTGGATGTCACCGAGACGTTAATCGTGTTAAAAATGGTCTGGAAAAATCCGTTTGCTTACCTGATTTCGATCAATTTCCACCATTGAGAATGATTTCAAGATCAACCAATATTTGTGAGTGTCGAATTTGTCATATAGCGAGAACGCCCAGGACGGGAAATTTCGCAAAAGGCGCTATTTTACCTCAGCGAAAATTTTGTTTGATCGACATTTCAAATAGTAATAAGACAGATGAGAGAGATTTTCGAATTATCTTGAAATTATTTATTAAAAAGTTGAAATAAAAAGTACAGGAATTTATCTTTCTCAAATATTATCTTGCCATCATGCGATTTCAAAACTGGATGCTTTGATTCCATTTTTTACGTGAATTGAAAAAAATATCACATTCCTTACGTGTCAACAAACTTGCTCTAGTCCAAATCATACTCGCTTTTTTATTATTCTTCCACTTTTTCTACCACAGATGTACCTGGACCTTCAAAGATTGTCGAGAAATCAAAATTTGAAGAACGGTGCACCTTCTGCTTTTCAACAGTAGGGGAAGAAAGAAGCCATAAATGCAACCTGTCAACCCGTCTCGACAATCTTGTTTTTGTGAAAGAGTCACCTCTAAAGTCAAGAGATCAGGTAACCTCGTTATTGCTGAAAGAGAGAGTAAAAGAAGGAGGAAAAGTTGGAAAGAATATTAATTTGGCATTGTCTCAACGCAATGGTGGCACATCTCTCAACGTGACTGTAAATCAAATAAAAATGATAAAAGAGAACTATCAAATTCAGCAAATGACATGAAGATTATGCAGTCACAATTCAATTTCGGCCAGAAGACAACTCATGTAATCGCTGCAGTGCTAAGAGTCGCAAATAAAAATAGGAAGCTCAGTGAACCAAATTTAAAGGGGAAATTTCGGGTTTTCTAATATCAAGTCTGGTGAAATAACGTCTGCAGACGAAATTTTCGTTTTTTGTACTAATTTGGAAGGATTGATCGAATACGTAGCAGAAAAGCGTAAATCTATCGAAGTTCATCTCAAGTTCGGTCTTGACGGTGGAGGAGGTTTTCTAAAAACTCAGTATGTCCATACAATCTACAGAAGAATCGTAACAACTAGAAGGTTCCCGTCAAAAATATAACCAAGGATTTACGGTGAAACAATTTAAAGATTTTGGAGTAAAAAAGCTTTTTATACTAGGATTAGTGCAGAATTGTCAAGAAAATTTCTATAACGTGTCTGAATTATGGTCGAAAATCAACGTTAATAGTTTTGGGGGAACTATTGCAGCAGACCTAAAGATTGCAAACATTATGGCTGGAATCATGTCCCACAACAGCCTTTATCCTTGCAGATGATGCTATGTCAAGAAAAGTGAACTCAGCGAAGGAGGTAACTTGAGAGCAATTGGAAACATTCAAGAAAACTATCTTCAATGGCAACAAGCAGGTTTAATTCAAGCACAAGCAAAGGATTATAAAAATTGCATTCATCTTCCAATTTTTACGGTAAACGAACATACGACACAGCTAGAAATAATTTCACCTGCTGATCTGCACTTAATGCTGGGTGTTCTTAATACTCTGTTCACCCACATGTTAAGTGAATTTAATGCAGTAACTTTATTCTGGGCTAAGGTATCTAACGTCGAGAGAGAAGCAACTCATGGCAGTCCAGTTGTCAATAGCAATTCATGCTAGAAGTTGTTAGATCGAATAGATATTTTGCGTGAAAAAAAGTCATCTGGTATGCTTGAAATACGTGCAAGCATTTGATGATTTCAAAAACGTAGTTAGAGCGTGTTTTGGTCAATATCTGAATCCCAATTTTAAAATGCATATTACGGCTTTCAAGAGAAGCTACCTGGACTTACAAATATCGGTTACACCAAAAGTTCATGCGGTTTTCTGTCATGTAGCAGAGTTTTGTGACCAAAAGCAAATGGGTTTGGGCTTTTTCAGCGAACAAGCTATGGAATCCGTACAATATGAGTTTAAAGTGATTTGGCAGAGATACAAAGTCTGCAAGGGTCACCCAGAGTATGGTGTTCGTTTACTGAGAGCTATGTGCGAATTCAATGGCCGCCACATTTGGATCACCTTTGAGTTTTGACGTATTGTTGTTGACTAGCGTAGGAAATAAGTTTTTTTTCCGTCCATGGAATGACGGGTTTTGATCTACTAGTATAAAACAAAATGATTATAGTTTAGCAGTGAAAAATTTTCTCTCTATCTCCGCTGGAATTCGAACCCAGTTCTGCAGATTCGAATCCCAGCGGAGCTAGAGAGGAATTTTTTCAAAGCTAAAGACTATCACCATTTGGGTTTAGACTAGTAGGTGAAAAACCGTGATTCACTGGAGAAAAAAAAATTAAATTGGCAATGTTCATTGAGTAAATAATCAGTTCTAGTTTTAACTTCGTTTACATATCGCTAGTTTAGGTGAAAATAAAAAGAAACATTTTTTTGATCGGGTATCAAATCTTAACTTTCTTCATCGAGAATAGTTCAAGTTAACATATTATAGTTTACATATATTATTAGTCAAATGATGGCTGACTTCTTGCTTCACCAATTATTTACAATTAACTAAATGCCAGTTACATTTTTACTATTTTCCAGACAAATTTAGGTATTTTTTAGAAAAAATGTAACAAAACTTGAAAAAAAAACATGAAAATTTAGCACGTTTTACTCAAAATGACCCTGTTAGCACTCCTAGCGCAAAAACTATTTGGTTGAAAATGTAACTATTCCGTTGAAAATTCGTTTTGTTTTTTGTTAGAAGATTAATCTGTTTGCCAGAAACTATTTTGTACAAAATTCGTCAATTTTGGTAAAAATAAAATCTTCTTTGGTACAAAATCTTTTCGAATTTTCTTAAGTATCTTAGGAAAATTATATTAATATAACCATAAAATGATTTGCCCACTCAACTCAATTCGTCTTTTGGCTTGAAAAAGTTCAACAATTTGAATGAACTTTTTTTTCCTAACTGAAAAATCTTTATTTATTGGAAATTTTTCTTTTTGCTTGGAATAGTCATCTCTTTAGTTGAAAGTTGAACCATTTTAATAAAAATAATTTTTTTTTTCTTGGACATTCATCATTTTAGTTGGGAATTCATCTCTTTGGTAGAAAATTCATTTTTGGTTAAAAATCAAATTTTTCAACTAAAAATTTAACTATTCCAGATGGAGATTCTTTTTTTTTTTTAGTTGAAAATTCATCTCTTTAGTTAAATATTCATTATATTTTGATTTTAAAATAATCTTTTTTGAACTGAAGATGTAGCTTTTACATTTTTGGTTGAATATTGATCTTCCTTGTTGACAATTCATCTTTTTTGGTATGAAACTAATCTTCTTGATAATATTCTCCTTTTTGACTAAAAATGCAAACTTTTAGACTTGAAACTTCAACAACTTGAATAAACTTTTGTTTCTTTTTTGACTGAAATATCTTTATTTGTTGAAAATTTGTTTTTTTTGTTGTTGGAAAACTCATAATTTTATTTTGAAAATTCATTCGTTTTGATACAGGTTGAACTATTTTGTTAGGAATGCATTTTTTTTTTAAATTAAACTTTTCCATTAAAAAAAAAATAAAAAATTTAAAGGATCCGGGTTCGGACGCGAACCTTTAAGAATTTAAAATGTCCGGCCCCAGACCCTTCAATAATTAAAGGGCCTGGGTCCGGACACGAACCCATAAGAATTTAAAGGATCTTGTTTCGGACCCGAACCCTGAAGAATTTAAAAGGTCTGGACACAGACCCTTCAGAAATTAAAGGGTCCGGGTTTGAACGAATTCAAATTCAAAATATTTCCTATTGGTTCAAAAATTATAAAGAATTTGTTATATTCACAGCTTTTACTAGCAAACAATAATAAATAATTACGAAATTTGAAAATAAAATTTTTACTTAGTAGCAATTTTTTTGAAAATTTGCAAAAACATGTTTTTTTTTGGATTGAGTCATACGCACATATGTTGAAAAAAGCTGAATATCTCGAAACTGAAATTTATTCCGCTTGAACCAAACAAACATTCTATCATTTTGCTTTTTCGGAAAAAAACTTTCGTCGTGATTTAGGATATTTGCGATTTCATATTTTTTTGCGATTTTGAAACGGTATAAACACCACGAAAAAAAAGGTTTCCTATGAATAAAAAATAATAAATTGTTTCTTTGGTTCAAGCTGAAGAAATTTCAGGTTCAAATCAATCATTGGTAAATCATTGAAAATTATTTAAAAATATAACATTTGTTATAACAAGATTGTTCTTTTCGACATATAAAAATAAATGTTTAATCTTTCCCCTATTTTCCCCATTTTTCGTGAGAAAATTTCCCCTTTTTTGAGCTTCTTTTGCACTGTAATCCCTGTAAAATTAATCTTTTTTGGTAGAAATTTCATCTTTTTTGGTGAAATTTCAACTATTATATTTTATAACTTACCTCCAATTGGTATTCAACTATGAGGAGGTATATCCGGAGGGGCTACTCACTACGAAATCTGGAAATCTTAAAACTATAAATGCGGCCATCTGTATTGAATTCTTATAGAGATTTCTAAGACTTCGCTGCGATTGCCGGGAAGCTTCGAATTCACTCAGCTGTTCGTTCCGCGCATGGGAGTGTATATCGGAATGCTCCACACCACCTCAACTCTTTCCACACTTAGCCAAAGATTTCCAAAATTCTCACGAATGCTAGATTCCTGAGAGTTTTCCAAGAGTTCCTCCAAGAGATCTCTCAGATTTCCCGCGCAGCAATCTAAGATTTCTTAGTGAGTAGCCCCTCGGTATAGGGTAAGTCGGCGAGAGATGGAACACTTTTTTTCGCTTGGCTCCCATATCATCTCATTGACATATCTGCAAATCGTTTATGCAATTTTCTCTCTTTTAAGCCCTTTACTTTATAACCGCGATATGGGTTATCTATTTAATTCATATTTGCATAGTACCAGAAACAAAAACAAAACAAAAAGCAAATTCGGGGCGAGATGAAACATTGCGGGTGAGATGGAACACTCAGTTGACGTGACTCTGAAAATTGATTTTTCACACAAAATATTACAAAATTAGTACGATAACATAGAAAATATGTTGTTTTTTTTTGTATTCATTACGTCTCGTGAACCAAAAAATGTGTGAACAGAGAAAAAAAAGCTCGTGAACAGAATTCAGTTACAAAACCAGCGATACGAGTAGTTGCAGTCATTCACTTCTTTATCTTTTCATTTCGAAAGCAGTCAATACAAGTGCATTCCAAGCGTATTTTCAATTTTTTTTAAATATTTTTAATAATTTTTGAATAACTTTTAACAATTTACAAAAATTTATAACACGCTAGGACACTAAACTTAAATTCAAATCATCAAACAATGTGTTCCATCTCTCCCGATGAGCATCGAGCGATGGATCAGTATGTGGTAACTACATACGCGATCGAAAGATGTCACTGTCGGTGTATGCACCTTTAATGAGGTCCCAATAATTAGTATCAATGATATCAACACGAAGAAATAATTATCACTTGCCAAAACTGGCCACGCAATCGAGTACAGAGAATTTTCCGGCCTTCAAAACGAGATTCTCAAATTATGACGTAGAGTGACTTTTTGAGAAATTGCCGCAGCGAAACCAATCGAGACAAGTTTCTGTTAGCGTGTCAAGGGACACATTTACACTAACTTCTGTCACCATTGGCCAAATGGTCTAGGAGGGGGAGAAGGTGTTCCATCTCTCCCACCGTTCCATCTCTCCCCGACTTACCCTACCCACTTATTTTGACTAGCTAATTACGAAAATCATAGTGAAAATACCCGCAAATTTGATTTCGAAGGTAAAAACACATATAAAAGTTGCAGCCCTTGAAAAACTACGTCTTTTATATTCTTCAAACTTGTCGCCTAAATCCATTATTTTCCGAGAAAAATGGGATAATGTTCTAACAAGTGTATTTTGCCATAACTCCAGTAGGTAAGTACCTTTCGGAACTTCATCTAATCACCGAAAATACAGAAGATAAACTTTGCAACGATTTCCAACAAAAGATTCTTTGAAACAAAAATTAACTTCAAAGCATAAACTTTACACAAATATCGGTTAAACTTTCTTCTGTTTTTCCATGACAAACACATGTATTTTGAAAGACGCGAAATTGCCTGAACAAAACTTTATCGCTCTAAAAAATTTCCTGCAACAAATTTTATTCTTAGTTTTTTCTGTGATTGTACTTACCTCCGATTGACTTGAAACTAGGTATACCCACGTATTTTGATTCGCTGATTACGAAAATGATAGTGAAAATACCCGCAAATTTGATTTTCTAGGTAAAAACACCAAAAACCGGCGATTTTAAAATTTTTCAACTATTTTTCGATAAATATTAGTTTAATAGTAAAAAGTCTTAAATAAGTTGTGGCCTTCAAAAAAATACCCATGAGCCTAGTCACAGCCATAATGTAGGGCACATACATTCCCCTTTCCCACGTCTCATGGGGGGCGGAAACGCACCCCTATGACTAGTAACAGAAATATTGTTGGTCAAACCCCTACCCTTTTCCAACGTCATATGGGGGGAGGGGAGGCACCCCTGTTACTGGACACAGAAATAATTTAGGCCACATACCTACATTTCGCTTTAAAACTTCTAGCAGAAGGCAGGAAGGCACCCCTATGATTAGCCACAGCAAAAATGTAGGTCACATACCTTCCCCTTTCCAACGTCTCGTGGGGGGTGGGAAGACACCCCTGTGACTAGTCATAGAAATCATGTCGGTCAAACCCCTACCCATGTCCACGTCACGTGGAGGGCGGAAGGCACCTCTGTGACTGGTCACAGAAATAATGTAGGACACACTCTTCTCAACTAGTCGTGGAAGTCTATGACTAGCCACAGCAATAATAATAATTTTTATAAATTTTCAATATTTACCTAAAGGAATGGAAAAAAACATAAATTTTATAGTTTATGGGGGGTTTGAACTTGAAAATCAAATTTGAAGGTATTCTCACTATCGTTTTCATCATCAGCGAGTCAAAATACATCGGTATACCAAGCGTGAACTTTTTTCTAAAACACTCGACTTTTGAGCTGGAAAATTCAATTAAATATTTGGTTGAAAATGCAGCTTTTTGTGGTTGAAGTTTAACCTTTTCTGTTGAAAATGAAATTTTTGGGAAAAATGAGGAAAAATCCAGGGAATTTTGAAATTAAACTTTTACGTCCACCCTGAGTGCAATAAAATTCGAAAAGGTACGTTATAATCCAAAGGGATTTTTGTCGAAAACAACACAAGATATGAATATTAATTGAAAATTGGTCCCCCTTCGTGAAATATATAAAATGATACCATTGCCGGATTTATATATTGTATATATTAGAAAATATGTAAAAAAAGAGAAGAAATGATAAAAATCGACTAGAATAGCACTTTTTTTAACTATTCTATCTCTACAATTGAATAAGCATACATTTGTTGGATTGATATCGGGTCTAAAAGTAGCTATTAAAAGTCTTCATATGTAATAATATATTTAACATTCCAATAAGTTATACAATTGTTATAAACAAATTCACTTAAGTGCATCCTTTTGACTTTATATTCCCCCGAAAGAAAGACTCTATTGATTCTACACCCCAGCGGCTGCGCCCGTCTTTCAAAATATCAGTACTAGTATTCACCTACAATATTTTTTTTGTTAACTTAATTTCTTAAATTTAAGTCTTTCTGTAGTACACAAGGAAAATCGCAGTAAAACCCGTGTATAGTACTTATTATTACTAGTTCTTGCGAGGACAGTCTACGGATCCACCGAGACTCGAACTCATGTCCTGCCGGCGGTGAGGTTTAGAGGCAAGCATCCTAACCACTAAGAAACTGGTATAGGGAATTATAACTTCTATGGTATCGATCCTGGAGTTTTTGAATGCGTTGTTCGTTTGTGTCTGAACCAGATGTTAAATGTATTTCGTATTCCCTTGCTGTATAGTATGCATATTCGCTTGCTGCATCGTGTGCTACTCGGTTCGTGTGACGATTACGTTCGTGAACTTGAGCATGAGCCTCATCATGCGCGATAACAAGTGCGAAACTACGGTTAACGCCCAATCTCGCTGCTTCAGCAATGCTCAAAGTATACCACTTTCGTGTTGTTCTGTTAAATACGACATGTAAATATGGACCGGGAAACAAATGACATAGACCTCCAATTCTTTTATCCCCTGTATCTATTGCTTTCAAGATATATCCAAAGATGACATGACCCCGTTGTAAGAAAATTACATCTAGTTCAGACACAGGGCCTCTACTGAACACTATGAAGTTAGGGATGGTTCTAACTTCTGCATCTTCTAATTTTTCGATATCAGGAAAATGGAAACCGTTGGATCCAGGAAATAATGTCCTTAAATCAGTCGGTTCTGCAAGGTCAGGTCGTGGTTGTGAACTTATTAATACTGTAAGAAGAAACAGAAATAGGTTATTGTAAATATTTATATTAGATATAATATGAATTATTGTAGCATATTCCACTGTTTAAACTATTATTATTGTTATTATCGATTAGCAATTCGAACTCGAGAGTTCATTGCCTCATCTACCCGAAACCGCCACGCATCTCTATCCTGTGCATCTTCCATCCAGTTTAAGCAATCAGGTCCTAGTTCTTTTAGATCATCCCTTACATTTTTCTCCCATCTGTTTCTCGGTCTGCCTAGAGGTCTCTTAGCAGTCGGTTTCCCTCTTAAAACTTGCGCCACTGTTCTTTCATTGCCCATTCTTGCTACATGCCCCGCCAATCTTAATTTACGCGCTTTCATAATTCTATTAATATTTGCTGACCCGTAGAGAGCATGCAGCTCATCATTATGCAGTTTTCTCCATTCACCAGTCTCTTCGTCCCTCTTTGAACCATAGATTTTTCTAAGTACTTTATTTTCGAAAACTCTAAACATATTTTCCTCTCCCTTTGTCAGCGCCCACGTTTCACACCCGTACATGACGACCGGCATTTTTATCGTTTTGTAAATTCTTACTTTGATTTTTCTAGATAGCAATCGAGATTTTAGTAGCGTGTTTGCTGCATAATGGCATTCATTGCCAGCGTGCAGCCGCGCGTTGATTTCCGTTTCAATGTTATTTTCACTAGTTATAATAGACGCGAGGTATTTAAACTCGTTAAACCTTTCGAATTTCATATTTCCGGCCATTAGATCCCCGTCTACATTATTTTGTTCGGATCTGACGACGGTCATATATTTTGTCTTCGATTCGCTAACTTCTAAACCAATATCTTTGGCCTTTGTGATCAAGATTTCTGCATTTTTAGCTACGGTTTCTTTATCATCCCCTAGTAAGTCGAGATCATCCGCATACCCAAGAATTTTGTATTATCCCATTGAGGGTAGCACCGGTCGGTTTCGCTTGTACTTGTCTGACCACGTATTCTAAAACTAAGTTGAATAGGGCGCACGAAAGTGCATCGCCCTGTTTCAGGCCATCACGGATCGAAAACTCTTCAGATAAACTTCTGTTTACACGTATTCTACCCCTACTGCCGCTTGAGCAAATTTCGATAAGTCTAACTAATTTCCTTGGTACAACCAAGAACTGTAGGATCCAGTGCATCCGTGCGCGTATAATAGAGTCGTAAACTTTTTTGAAATCGATAAATAGCTGATGTACTACTTCATTAAATTCCCATTGCTTTTCTAACATTTGTATAATTCTGTTTAAACTATAGGTTTAAAAAATGTTGACCTCTCTACAAAAGTTTGAATAAGTCAGTGGAAAAAAATCGCTAAAGAACATAACAAACTTATCTGTGAAGATAATTTTATAGCAAACAAATTCTCTATTCATGGCACCGTCATACCTTAACACAGTCAACTTTGACTTGTTATATTTTTTTTAAAAATCAATAGAAATGAGGCGAAAAAACTTAGTCGAATTCCTTGATATTTTTTGTAAATGTATGCGTCATAAAAATTGAAAAATTTAAATAATTTTAAATAATTGTAGCTTACAGAGTTAATTAAAGTGGAGGACCTTATCTCAGCCTCAAATTGTGATAGAAAGCTCAGCTAAAGCTTGAAATAAGTAAAAAATTCAAATAATACAATGACATAAGAAATAAAGTTTCAAAATTATTAAATAATTTGTTATTAGCAATTATTTTGTCTAGGTTTTTTTTCTTCGCGCATAAAAGGAGTCATCAGTATCAATGTCAGTCGACTAATTAAATACCGACAAATTAAACGTTTGAGCAAGTCCAGGTCAGCTCATCTGAAGGATTGCATCGACTGTTAGTAATTTTGATGAAAATTCTAGTATCCTTCTCTCTTCGAACTTTCATAACTTTGTAGATTTTAATTATATTAAGATGTACTTTTTTTTTGTAAGCTCAGAATAATATGTAGTTTTGAAAAAATAGAATAATAGAATAGAACCATCTTGATAGCATTTTTTCCATAGATTCAGCTCTAGAGTCGAATTGATGCAAAGAAGTCGCAAAACTTCAAATATGTATCAATGCTTATATCCTAGCTCTTTACACCAATCTTGACCCTTCGTTAGAATGGTGGATAATTATCTTCAAAAGTAAATGCAAGAATTTTCACGAATGTTTATTATTTTCATAGTTCGACCAATTTTTCGAAAATATCGAAATTTCACGTTTTTTTGCAATGTTTTTTTATGAAATTGAGATCTTACCTTCAAGTTGGGCTTATCAGACGAAAAATTTTATTTCCTTTCGCATTATCATGAGCAACAAATTTTCATATTATTATTATAAAAATTGAGGCACATTAAAAACATATCACAAATAGGAATGTATATAATTTCCATTATAAAAAAAATAGTTTCATAAACTGCCATTTTCGTAATAATTAAAATAAATATTTTCTACGCCTTTGGGCAGTTATAACTTGTTGCAGCCGTGCTTATTTTCAGGTTTCTGGAAGAGTTACTGATTTGGGACTGAGTGGAAGAGACTGAATGGGAACCCTGGAGCAGCGCCATTTCGCTGGCCCCACCTCCCACGCAAATTCAACTTTTTTGGGCCAAATATTTAGTGCAGAATTTGTTCAAATTTGTTCAACCAAAATTAGAATTTGTGCAACACCGGAAGTACTTGATAACTCAAAAAAACACTGGCCATACTGTTTGCCGCATAGGGGGTAGTTTTTCGGGGTTGGAGTTTGTTGCACAAATTTGAACAAATGATGGCGACAATATTAGGCCATATAAAGTTGATTTTGGATCGTGTCGGGGCCAGAGAAACGTTTCGCTGGCCCCGCGACAATGTTTGCCGCATAGGGGGTAGTTTTTAGAGGTTGGAGTTGGCTGCACAAATTTGAAAAAATTAGGAGGAAAATAATACGCCCATATAAAGTTGATTTTGGATAATGTCGGGGCCAGCGAAACTTTTCGCTGGCCCGGTCATGATGTTTGCCGAATAGGGGGTAGTTTATAGGGGTTGGAGTTGGTTGGACAAATTTGAAAAAATGAAGGCGAAAATATTAGGCCCATATAAATTTAATTTTGGACAGTGTCGGGCCTGGTGAAATATTGTTCTGGCCGTTCCATGATGTTTGCCGCATAGCGGGTAGTTTTTAGGGGTTGGAGTTGTTTGCACAAATTTGAAAAAATTAAGACGAAAATAATACGCTCATATAAAGTTGATTTTGGATAATTTCGGAGCCAGCGAATCGTTTCGCTGGCCCCGCCATAGTGTATGCAACATAGGGGGTAGTTTTAAAGTCCTTATTTAATCACTCTCGTGACGATGCGAACTTTACGTTTCTAAAAAAAAGCGTTTTGCGAAAGCGGACCTACACGCGTGGTAAGTCACTGCTTTCGTCGGGCGTTGCCGCGGAAGCATACTTCACCTGCGACATATTGCCCATGGACGGCCTTATGGCCTGGTAAAGGTTCCTCCAGCCTCGAGGAGCGAAGCGCGTTCACTGATTGCCGCTCAGCAGCCAGCAGACTCAGCCTCTGTCCATGGCTCGCCTCGACGCTTATTTAGCCGA
>CAKNYM010052740.1:0-10103 GCA_932195095.1 Andricus curvator | reverse complement strand
CCCTGGTGGACTTCGCGTAAACTCATTTTTAGGTTAACCGTTGATTCCGTTAACATGTCCAAAGATTGGAAAAAGAAAAAGACTTGTATCAAAGATATTGTATTGAATAATTGAATTTAAAAAATGCCACCAAATCAACCAAAACGTATTCTCCAACATTACGTAAAAGCATGGGAATTAGAAGACGCTTTTAAAGGTTATTTTTTTATTATTTTCAATGTATTACTTGAATAACCTCAAATTAAAGTTATAAAGAAATTTTTTATAACAAAACCAAAAGTCATTGCGCTCGAGACGAAAAATTCTATGTGCCCTTATTACATCCGGAGCTTCGATTGCTAGTTTATATTATGCCTATAAAAATATTATTTTTCCTTTAAATATTATTTAGTGTATATAACCTAGACTAGTTTCTATATTATACTAAATTTCGGTTTTGAAAAAAATAAGATCATAGTTTTAAATTAAAATTTTGAAAAAATTAGTATTTTGAATTTAATTTTTAGGTTGGTTAAAGCCGTGCGCAGGTGATAGTTTGAAAGCATTTTGCCAAGTTTGTAAATGCGAATTGATAGCACACTATAAGTCTCTTAAAACGCACGCAGCGACAAGGAAACATGAGCAAAATATTGCTAAGTCAAATGACATCGAAAAGACCCCTAAAATGACGAAGTTCACTAAAGAATCAATCGACGACAAAAGAAAAAAAATCGAATTAAAGATTGCCGGTTTTATTGCTGAGCACTGCAACATTAATACTGTAAATCATTTGGGCGAAGTAGTTACAAGCTTAGATGAAGACTCTCGAACGCTGAAGAATGTGAAACTACATCGTTCCAAATGTACTGCTCTGATCCTTAATGTGCTTTCACCATGCTTATTGGACGATCTCATAGATGATCTAGGAAATTCACATTATTCTCTGATTGTAGACGAAACTACTACTATAGACACGAAGAAAATAATGTGCATTATGATCCGTTATTTTAGCAAAAGTTTCCGTAAAGTACGAACTACATTCTATCGACTTGTGAAATTCGAGTCAGGGACAGCAGAAGAGATGACCAACAGCTTAAAAGAACAGCTCCAAAAAGACGGTCTTAAAATGGATAAACTCCTCGGAATTGGAATTGATGGCGCAAACGCAATGGCTGGCGAACATAATTCTGTTTCATCTAAACTCAGGGAGATTATTCCTCATCTTGTAACGATAAAATGTGTTTCACATTCGTTACATCTCTGCGCTGAGTGCGCTTGTGATACTTTACCAAAACACCTAGATTTTCTCGTCAAAGAAAGTCATTCCTGGTTTTCAAAAAGCACAAAAAGAAACATCGAATTCGGTCAATTACATAAAGTTATAGCTGACTCTAATCCAAGAAAAATAACTAAATTATCGGGAACGCGATGGCTTGCTCGACTAAATGCGATTGAAACGATTCTGGATCAGTGGGATGTTTTCGAATTACACTTCAATACATATAGAGTTACAGAACGAGGTGACCCAAGTTTCAAAGCTGAGGCATTATACCAAATGTATCGTTGTGTTGAAAATAAGTTGTACCTGGTATTTTTGCGTTACGCTTTAAGAGATGTGATCTCTTTAAATAAACTTTTCCAGACAGATTCTGTAGAACCATTGAAACTACTTCAGGATCTGAACAATCTGTTATATTCGACGTTACAGAAAGTAGTAATTCCACATCAATTGATAAAGGCACAAGATTTATCGAGCTTTAAATTTAAAGATCATTTAATGCCAGCAAATTGCATTAATTTTGGATTTTACTTTAATGAACTAAGCAATCAATGCAATCTCGAAACTCTACCCATTATCAAGCAAAGGTGCAGAGATTTTTTAATAAAACTGGCGGAAGAATTGCAAGCAAGGATGCCAAAAAACATCAGGATTTTAGAAAAAATCTGTCTTTTTGCACCTGAAGTGGCTTCTCATCAGAACAAACAAGACATAACCGAACTTGCAAAATCGTTTCAAGCAGTTTGTCTCGATGTAGAAGAAACAATTAAAGAATGAAATCTTCTTCATCGTTTAGAAATTAGTGACAAGACTTCAGATGAGTTTTGGGCTCAAGTCAATGAACACATTAATGCTGGAGGAGATAAGCGTTTCGAGCACATTTCCAAGCTAGCCCTTGCTTTTCTCAGTTAACCTTTCTCCAACGCTACTGTAGAAAGAGCTTTTTCTATTGTAAACATCATTAAAGATAAATTGAGAAATAGGATGTCAACCAAAACTGCTGATGCTATTTTGCGCATTAGATATCTACTGCCGAATACTTGCGCCAATTTTGAGCCTACAGCCATAATGCTAAAGAAGTTCAATAGCGAAGCCATGTATCAAAGTGAATTTGATGATGATGTCCTGGATGCCTTAGGACCAATGGAGTGACGCACTTAAATCCTACGTTTTTCAAGTTTAAAAAAAAGTTTTGTCTTCTTTATTTGAATTTTGAATTTTATCTACTACTAAATTATTGGAATTTTTATCTGTTATTATTTATTTGAATTTTATTTACTATATGGAGAATATAGGCTGACTTTCGGGCATGTAAATTGAGTTTTCAAACCTTACAAAAAACGAAACATTTCTGCATTCAGAAAATAATATATATAAATATATATAAATAAATATATAATATATTTATTTTTTACTATAAAATAAAACTTCTACAATAAAGAATAAAGCTTCTGATTTTGATTAATTATCATTTATTCTGATAAAAACAAATGCAAATCTTCAACGAATATCAAGCTTGAAAAATATTGTATATATCTAAATATTAAAAAAGTCAAAATATGGTTTTCAGGCTTTTTTTAAAAAAATAATTTAACCGTAGGAAATAATTCAATAAGAGCAATATAGTCGACAAAATGCAGGTAAATGGCCTAGTTTTAGCAAAAAATATTTATTATTGCGAACGTAAACTTAGGGAAACTAAATTTGCTCTTATGATAATTACCACAAGCCCTTAATAGCCGAAGAATTTGCGAGATGTGAAACAGCATGAAGTTACGTTTTACCTCGGTTGAAAAATGTTTATTTTTTCACTTCATACCATACCACGTCCCCATAAGTCTGTCTCATTGAACACATTTTGGGGATAACATGTGTAGAATGGAGACTAACTTATGGAATCATCACATGCTAGAGTGAGAAGACGAACGTTTTCAAACAGAGGTGTTTACGCGGGTTGAACGACATGTAAAAATCGAGTAAAATTACATAGGGAGAAATATAGGGATTTTTCAGTTAGACTTAGGGAGATTTGGGGTGAAATAGTGACAGTCGTGGGGGGAAATCTTGAGACTCATCTGGCAACACTGTGTACAACGTTAACTGGTCTAAACGAAGCTATTATAGCTAATCCGAAATGTAATTAAAAGCGAAGTACCTGCAAATTGTTATAAATGCTGTGATATTATCTTAAGTATAAAGTATTTTAAGTCGATCCACGATCAGCGTAGTTTTGTTCCCACAAATTTGCATTGTGCTTCACCCCCGTGCTGCAACCGTTCTACGCCCGCAGCCAGTACATGTGTCACCGACGATAGTGTGTGCGTAAACAAGTTCAGTTTGCATAATTACCCCTCCGATCGTTTTTGCAGCAGGTTGTGACTCTCTGCCGCAACTTCCCCCTTCAAAGAGATTCAAAAAATATTTTTTCCCCAAGCCAATAAGTCAACATTATTCGCCGGAATAATTACCTCACCTGAATTGAACATGTTACTCGAATTCTATATAATTCTCTGTAATTCCGTAGAATTCCCTTGAAAATTTTTGAATTAATTACAAGTTTTTTGTAATACCTCTGATATCACTAAAATAAACCTTGAATTATTTCGAATTTTAAGTGTTTTGAAATTTTTCAGAATTCCTTAACAGCCACTGCACTTGTTTTAATTCTGCCGAAAGTAATCAAGTTTGGCATTATCATTAGAATAAACCTTAAATTATTTTGAATTTGAAGTCTTTTGAATTCTTCTGTATTCTCTGAGTTATTCTAAAACCCTTTAGTTTTTCTAAAATCTTCCCAAATTAGTGAAGCTACGTCAACGGATTAACTACTTATAAATGAAGATGTACACGTCATTTGAATTCTGTAGAATTCTCTTCAACAATTTATAATTTATTTAAATCTTTTTCAATACTTTTAAAATCATTACCATACACGTTGACATATTTTGTATTCAAGTCTTTTGAATTTTCTCGAATTCTCAGAATTCTTCTTAATCCATTGCACCCAGGGGGGTAACTCGCCATACAAATGCACTGTGTCAGTTTTGTGAAGGACGGCAGAAGAAACACTGGCGCCACTAGCGCGGCGCCCTGCATTTGAATGAAAGCTGATTAGAATCATGGGAGATTTAGTATTTTTCGCAGTTTTTATAATATTTTGGACGTTTGTGGATAATTTAAAAACTTTGAGCTTGAATTAAGCAAGGATTAACTGTTTCTAGAATTTAAAAAATACCTAGGATTGAAAAATAGACCTTACATACACTGGAAATGTCGGTTTTTAATTTTCAAGTAGAGTGGAATGGTAAAATATAAAGATTACGTCTTTAACGTTTAAAACAAATAAACTAAATGTTCGGAAATGATAATATAAAAAATTGTTTTTCTATTTTTTCATTACTCGAATGATCCCAATCTATTATTACATTATAATAAAAATATACAAGCAAATTTAAAAATCATAATTTTTAATATTCAGTATATTGTATTGATCGTGAAATGGCTAAAAAATTATCAGTAATAAAGTTATTAACTTTAATGTACATTTAGTAATTTATTTATTTAAAAGTTGAATTAAAAGATGGAGATATAAATTAAATATGGAGTAAAGACAGTAGGATGGTATATAGGAGTAATAAATGCCAGGTTAATTTATTTAAAAAAATATGATTATTTAAATTATTTACGAATAGACTACGATAAAAGTATAGCAATTAATATGCAGACGGAATATAATAATTTATTGTATACAATTGAGCAAAGCTACGTTTTACAAAATTTCGCGACTTTATTTTTCAAAAAAAAAATTATTATTGAAAACAATTCAGAACGAAATTTGAATTGTTTCTAATCGTGTATCTTAATCGTGTGTGCACGATTGGGAAAGATTGAGTGTTGCAAAGTTTCAATCGTTCCCAATCGGGCCAATCGGTAGTAGGATTTCGAGGTTATGAAGTGGCAATTTAATGGCAGCACTTTCGTCTCGCCGGAATTATTTTAAAATGTTTATTTACTTTTTTTCGAGACAACACATTTTAAGCAATATTTTCATGAAAAAAATTAAATAAATGTTTTGTAATAATTTCCGCGAGCTGAGAGTGCTGTTATCAACAAATTTGCCAATGTGGTGAAGTTTTTTCATCAAATTATTCATTTCATTGTCTATAATTTTGTATAAGAAACGTGTAATTTATTAAATAAATTACTTAAAGTATTTTAGGTACAGAACAATTAAAATTAACTGAGAGTAAAGTTATTCAGAATAAGAAAAAAATTCATCATTGTAATTTAAAATTCATCTTTTTTTGGTGAAACTTCAACTATTTCGTTGAAAATCGATATTTTGCATTTAAAAATGAAACTGTTTGTAAATTTATGTACTTTGTGGAAAATTTGACTTTTTTTGTAAAAAAATAATCTTTATGACTGCAAATTCATTTTTTTGGCATAAAATTCAACTATTCTTTTTCTTTGAATGTTTTTTGGTTGAAAATTATTATTTTTTTAAGAATGAAAATGTAACTATTATATTCCAGTTGAATATTCCATAATTTTAGTTAAAAATTCTTCGCTTTTTTTAACTTTCTTTTTTTGCCTAAAAATTTATTTATTCAATTTTTGGTAGAGAAATTATCTTTTTCAGTTGGAAATTCGTCTTTTGGTAGAAATTCATCTTTTTGGTGCAAAATTCAATTATTCTAGTTAAAGATTCATCATTTCAGTAAAAAATTCATCTGTCTGGTTTAAAATTCAACTATGTCAGTTAAATATTTACAATTTTCTTTGATAATTCATCACTTCGTTTGTTTGGTTGAACATTAATTTTTTTTAATTGAAATTTAATTATTTAAGTTTTGGTTGAAAATTTATATTTTTTAGTAAAAATTAATTTTTTTGCTTGAAAATTCAACTGTTTCAGTTGAATATTCATTGTTTTAGTTGAAAACTCTTATGTTTGGTTTAAAATTAATTTTTTTTTACTAAAACTGTTACTATTCCATTTTCGGTTAAAAATTATTATTTTTTGGTTCAAACTTCAACTATTTGGTTGAAAATTTGTCTTCTCCAATCAACAATTCAACTATTTTGTTAAAAATTCATGTATTTTGTTGAAAAATTGTATTTTTTGTACAAAATAATTCTTCTTATTTGAAAATTAATCTTCTGGTTTAAAAATTCATTTATTTTGCAATGTTCTGCTTGTTGTGTTAAAGGATGTTCAGAATGAACGTCATGAATTAAAATAAATGTTTGCGTTTTGCGGAAAATATGAATATGTTACTTTTAGTTGACTGGGAAAATTGAAAATCTTGACCAGGAATTTGAAATCGTCCGCCAAATCGCCACTCATGAGAATGTCTGTGCTTGGGAAAGGAAAACCAGTTGTTGCGATGATTCATGCATGTATTTAATACAATTTTCAACTATTACACCTGTAAATACTACAATTTTCAATGTTTAAATTTAAAAATAGTTTAATCTGTAACAGTTTTTAAATAGTTAAATCTCCAAGTCCATTTCTGTCAATTATTGTTAATTTATTTAACTTTTTAATTACATAAAGCGTTCTGAACAACCTAATACTATAAAATAAAAAATGCGGAACCCTTAAAATTTAAAGATTAGGCATTGCAAACCAAATTATTTGAAATATTCAAAATTGAGTATTTTAAATATTTAAAACTAGAAATTTTCGAGAATTTCAAATCAAACTTATTTATATATTCAAAATTGTTATGCTGCAAGACATTTAAAAAGATTGGATACGTTTCTTTTACTGGAAACTAAAAGAATTTAATGAGTTACCTACACTTTATTTAGTCCGAGTTTCAAAATATTGGCCCCATCTTACGTTCTAATGATTCCAATCGTTTTCAATTGGGTATCCATTATTCTGAATCAGAGGTTAAGTTGTCACTACAGAATTTTGATATTGCGATAATTATTTACAAGCGGTTTTTTACGCTTTCAAACAAAAAAATATCAACAATATGAATTTAAAAAGAAGTAAATCAACGTTTTACAATAATATACTCGCTAAATCAGACTACTACTGCCTACTTGATAAAGACACTATATCACTGTCACATCGTTATATGGCATGATTTGTACGCACCGTTACCCCATATAATTTCGACTCTTCAGTCGGTATACCGTCTGAACAAACATCCTATTTTTTGTACTTGAAATTTGTGTTGAATTGTTAAAAATTTAATTTCCAAACTATAAACACGTGCGCGTCATGTGTGTTATAAACGAAAAGTACAGATAGGGTTGCCACCTGCTCGGGCCTCGCCCGGCAGTGACGGGCCTAGAAGGTTTTGCCGGGCGGCCGGGCTTTTGAAAATTTTGCCGGGCCACCTCGTGGTCAGGATCGAAAAAGCAAAAATTAGCATTATGATTACTGAATCGCCACCACGAATCCACGATGGATTTGACCTCAGCAACTACAGTAGTGAGAATTGGCGAGAATTGATTTTGTTCATGATTTTAATGTTTATAGGACTTTTCAGCTTATTTTGTTGGTATCATGATAAGAAGTCAGTTGTCACCACTGTACCTTTGCAAATATTTAAATTACTCTGCTGCACACAGCCCATTTTATGTATTTTATGTTCTATACATTCGTGCAGAATTTTCATGTTTGTTCGTTTTATTCGAGTCATGCTTGTGTAAAATTTGTATGTCTGCACCTTGTGATTAAGTGTTGATAGATACTTAAGGATTAATGCCAAAACAAAGTGACTGATAGTTTTCGTGCAAAATAATGGACAAAATGTGCAAATTTCTAATATATTTATACTACTTCATATTTATATTTTTGATGTAGTTCAAATAAATAAAATATTACGAAATTGGACTTTTTTTTAATTTCCCGCTTCTCACTGCTACCCCCCCCCCCCCACAACACCACCATTATAATGTGCCGGGCGAGAGACCTGACCAAGGTGGCAACCCTAAGTACAGAGGGCGCACTGCAGGCAAGTTCATTTACTCAATTCAACCCAATTGGAAACAATTGACACAATTAGCAACAATTTAAAACGATTCAACTTTTGATCACTCTTAATCGTTGTGAATCGTGTCCAATCGATTATTTGTAGAAGGGCTCCGTATCAGGCAAGAAAAACTCATTAAAAAAGAAAGATTAACATTTCAATTGTTGAAATTCGGATTCTACGTGAAATTTTGAGTTAAAAGGTCACAGAGTAATCGCAATAGTTTTTCTTGCAACATTGAAAACTTTAAAAAAATATAATACTTATCGATGAAGTGCGCTGAAGGCGACTTCAAACGCATCGTTGTTCAGTAGCAGTTAATAGGCGTTATCCGTCGACGATGGGTTTGAAGTCGCCTTCAGCCCACGTTATCGATAAGTATTATATTTTTTTAAAGTTTGTAATGTTGCAAAAAAATCTATTGCGATTACTCTGTGACCTTTCAACTCAAAATTTCACGTAGAATCCGAATTTCAACAAGTGAAATGTTAATCTTTCTTTTTTAATGAGTTTTTCTTGCATGATACGTAGAGGATACGATGTGGATATTATAAGGATACGCTGTAGCGTATCCGCTCCGTTCGTTCGGTCCGCCAGGGCAGTTCGGTGCTATACATCGATGCCCCCCATTTTTATAACACATGTATCCGTATATAAATGAAATACGGCAAATAGACGATAAAGTTATGACATTTCACGAGTTTTTATATGGAAAATCATAACAAACAACGGGCAGACCGGGCGTCGCAGAGGTGGCGCCAATGCTTCACGACTCGCCGCTCTTCACAAAACTGACACGCGCCTCTAATGCAAAAGCGAAAATCGTGTCATCCCCCTGATTGCACCCAATAATTTTCTAATAAAATAGTTGTTTATTCCAGTGCACGCGTGTAAAAAAAAAGTATCAAGCTACTTTTTGCCAAGTTCATTTTTACCTACAAATCTACAATAAATAAGTCTGTTTGATTATGCCCTTACTACAACGATTTATTTTACTTTAAATATTTCAGTCATTCACGAACATAATAAAAGCACCATCATACTCAGTGGACAAGAATCTTTTTTAAAGATGAAAATCATACCTAAAACAAATATCTCAGAAAGTTTTCATCAGAAAGTTTTCATACACGCAGAAAAAAGAACCTTACATTTTACTGAAACCCAAGTTAAATCTACTGATCTTCCAAGTACGTATATGGACAACACGACAGTTCAGTAAATTTTACAATTATAGGCAACTAAATATGACTATCATTGATGGTTACCAGTACCGATTTTCAAGTGTTGCTGACCTGCGGATCAGTAGATTTTACCGATCCAGTCGCTATTCTGCACTGTTCCTCGATGCTGCAATTACGAATTATCATGTCACTTTAACGGATAATACAAACAGATCTAACTTATGTTAACGGTACAGACTATTGTTTGGACGGCTCTATAAATTGTAAAAAAAAATATTGCTAAAAAATAAGTAATAAATAAACACACGGTTAATTCTGAGATATATTTTCGGATATACTTATAATTAATCGGTATTTGTAAGTTACAAAGCTTATAATAAAATTAAAATTTCGCACGCAACGGGGGGGATTCAAACGCATAAACGTAAGCACGCAAGTCGATTAACTTAACCACTACACTATTACACGAGTTGCGATCTGTGAAATAATTCCGAAATGCATTTGTCACTAAGGTGGCGACTTTGGTAACGACTTTTGAATACGCGTCCATGCCATCGCGGCACACGAAAAAAGTTCTCGCATTTACCTCATATCCATACAAGTCAGCTGGGGGGACTTACATGTTGGTGGCGGAAGTGAGAACGTGTTTAGTGACAGGTGGAGAGA
>CAKNYM010052739.1:545826-573543 GCA_932195095.1 Andricus curvator | reverse complement strand
TATATATATATATATATATATATATATATATATATATATATATATATATATATATAAGTTTGATTTATTTTTATGATTTCGTCTAACAGAAACTCTTTCAGTTATGGTGCCAACAGGCAAAGTAGTTGGGACAATTACACAATCAACCTCTGGCAAACAGTAGTATCATCAACCATGTTATTAAGTTGCAAACTACAATCGTTGGTCCTACTTATTTCATATATTTGTGTAATCAACAGCACCTAACGGCATTAGACTCTTCCTTCTGGATAAGCGCTGCAATTGAAAACTTATCTGCTAATGGCTGGTGGCAAAAAAAGAAACATTTTACATTTCATTCATCTTTATTGTAAAAATGTATACCATACACATACTTTCGTGTTGTAGTATCGACTAGGGTAATACGTAAAGAAGGGTGGACCAAAAAGAAATACTTTTGTTCATTCGAAAGGAATCAGGTTCTAAAAATTTATACTGGTTGCCGCTAACTTATAGGCAAAGGTATGCATGATGATTTGACGCTTGACATACTGATTGTGAGCAGTTAATATGACTGATAAATTACCATAATATACCGATAAATTACCATGAATTACCAAAGATTCTCGAGAATTTTTGGTAATTTTTGGCAATTTTAACATAAATTGCCAAAATTACCAAGAAATTTGTTTATTTATTTTGTACCGTGTGTGTACCAAATAAGTTGTAGTTCGATGTCATAGTGTCGACCAGGATAATGCGGACAATGCCCGAGCTGATACTATAACATCAAAGTATAGCTATGGTATACATTACGATGTCTCGGCAAAAAAATGTTTTTTAACTGTACGTCGTACATTTGCTGACGATATGTGTAATCAACATGCATGTTATCGATATACTCGCAACACCGCATATCATCAACAAATGCATACCATAGTTTAACATTAATTTCTGCTATTTCTACTAGACCTACGAGAACTAGTCCCTGATGTTCTAGCCCCTGATGTCCAAGTCTGGTCATTAATATTAATTCGAGACAGATTATCCTCTAAGTTGCCGAGTGTGTTGTGCCAATTAAAGTGGCTGAAGTGTGGATGTTGCTCATACGATGGAAACTCAGTTTCAGCGAAGCTTTGATGCTCATTTCCAGAGTCGCTATGATACTCATTTCCAGAGTCGCTATGATACTCATTTTCAGAGCCGCTATGATGCTCATTTCCAGAGTCGCTATGATACTCATTTTCAGAGACGCTATGAAACTCATTTCCAGAGACGCTATGATGCTCACTTCCAGAGAAGCTAAAATACGCATTTTCAGAGACGCTATGAAAATCATTTCCAGAGGAGCTATGATGCTCACTTCCAGACAAGCTATGATGCTCCTCTTCAGAGCTGATATTTTCCAGGTGACATGTAGCCTCAACTTGCTGCCATACTCGAAGCCGTCGTGTAGCTAGAAGGAAATCACGAAGAATGCATGCAGCAGGCTCTAATCGTTCCATTCTCTGTAAAAAAAAAAGTATTATTTCAGGGCTTATTCAAGGTATTAAAATAAGACTCAGAAAAAACAGTATCGAGTGGTATTGAAATGAGACCATTGGTGGGATATCAGCAGTGACGAGAAATAACTAGTTCATTTTAAGTGGTTACTTTTTCTGGTAACTAAAGTGGTAACGAAGTTACTTTTGCCAAAAAGTAACGAATCAATCACTACATACATTTTTTTCATTAACATTAACTATAAAGATCGTTACTTTTTTTCTTTTCTTTCGAAATGTGGTTTACCCCGCCCCCCCCCCCCCCCCGAACAAAAAAAATTTGACTTAGCTAAGTCTTCAGTTGCCCCCAATCAAGGCATAGCCATGATATGTTCAAAACGTTTTTCTAAGTCTCGCCCCTGGCCGCTAGCAAAACTTTATTTTTCGTCTTGAATTCGAACTCAAGACATTAGCAACATTATCCTAAAAGGATCACAAGGCAACGAAGGATTTAGAGTTGATAGTTGATAGTTGTAATGTAGGCGGGGGGGGGGGGTCCCACCCCTGGCGCTCAAGCTATAAAGCCTATTGTACCATACCCGTGTTTATTCTCAAGGCAGTGCTACGAATCGAGCCATCCTTCGCCGAGTGTTTTTGGATCTCGGTGGGGTTTCGTTGTTATCAACGTTCTGACATTACACCTCTCAGGTGCCAGGCATACCTATCGCACAGTTAATGACGTCCTGCTTTGTTGATCAGGCAAAGTGATCCTCACCCACTCTGCCATTCGGCAGCCTTCCTAGAAGGCTAGGGTGTACGGAGCGATCCCTCTGAGCTCATCAGGTAGATGCACAGATTCGAAGCACTGTCCTAGTGTATTATGTAAGTGTAAGTGTGTGTGTTCATTACTCGAAATCGGCTAGCGACCATCGAGCGTGGTGCCTCCTGTAGGAGCCCCCAAGCGCAAGAAGAACGCTGACTCATTTTCGAGTCTTCACAGAATCGGCTTCGACCTCCAAGGCTAGTCCCCTAGACATGAAGCCCCACCTTGGTACGATGCCAGCTTTTTCTGAGGGGACCTACAGTTTAAGGTGGGTTCCAAACCACCGAAGCCCCGGTAGAAGTACATAGAAAAATTTCCATTGGTACCCGGCTCAGGGATCGAACCCCAGACCTCCTGCATGGAAGTCCGACGCGCTATCGCCTGAGCCACCAAGGCTTCTTATTTATAGTTACTAGGACCCACAAGTTCTAAGTATAATGGACAATACAATTTACAATCGAAAACATTTGTGAGTTTGACCCTGGCACTGTTAAAACCTAATCCATGATCGCTGAAGAACTGAACCATGCGTTTGCAATGTAATTTTGTTTAAGAGAAATTCGGTATATTTAACAAGACTTAGAATGAAATTTTTTTTCTTAAGACAAGTTCAAATTAACTTGGCATGACCCCTTGTTGCGAACACCATTTATAAATGTAAGACTTTCATCTACTACCTCCTAATCCCGCCTCTGTACGGGAGCGAGAAATAGTCGTTTTAAAGTCGAGTTCAAGTCCAACGAAGTCCAAATCAAGTGAAAAAATTTTTACTCGGGTCCTCACGAAATCATATTAGGGAAATTCAGTATAGGCCTACAATGATTTTTCTATAATAAATTTCCTATAATTTGTTCACAATTTTATAGAAAACATCATAGAAAATCAGTATAAGAAAATCAGGTCTATAAAAATAATGTGCAAATATTTGGAGAATTCATGAAAAACAGAAAAACTACAAAAAAAAAAGAAAGGTTCAATTATTTAACCAATTCAAGATTTCGAATGATTTCAAGGGATTTTGTAGGATTGTGCAGATTTCAAATCATCAAAATTATTATTATCAGACAGATTTCCAAATATCTCCAGAGATTATGAAATGTCAAGGGACTTTAAAGAATTTAGTATTTTTCAAAGAATTTCAAGGATTATTTCCTGATTTAAGGGATTAATTGGACCTCTGAATAAATCAAGGATTTCAGGGAATCTAACTACTTTTAAGGGATCTAACAAGATTCCTAGATAACTTGAGGGGATAATTTTATTTTATTTTCAAGTGATTTCAAATGAGTCCTACAGATTTATAACTATTTTTAAAGATTAAGAGTAATTTGTACGGATTTTAACAGTTTTTAAGAGATTCAAAATGATTTTCATAGATTAAAATGGAATTTCAAGAGATTTGAATCATATCAAAGGAGTTCACCGATTTTTCATGAGTGAGCTTATGCTCGCCCTGATTAGTGTCGCCACAGAGGTATCCAGGAGAATTTTGTAGTGCGAGAGATAGAGGCAGAAGTGTGATGCAAAAAATTGAAGGGCTCATGGTATCACCCTGAAAGACGCCCCTCTGGAAGGTGACGTTGTTTCTAGATGAGATAGTGAATCTAGTTTTCCAAAGAGGCATCAATCTCTCTATGCATCTCACTATGTGTGGATCCTTATGAACAGGCAGATATAAGAGCATAATTGTACCTGTAAATATTTTTTGTTAGGATTGAAAAAATTTTTAGACCTTCACCATACAAATAATTGAAAATATATTACAGATGCGATGAAGAATTTATAACCTGGGCACCAGAAGAAATATTTCAAAGAAATTTCTTTAACAACCCTGGTGGAAATTTTTTACAAATACATACAAAAAACTAGACTTGCATGTTGGTGGCGGTAGTGAGAACGTGTTCAGTGACAGATGGTGAGAGGATTTCACGGAATTTGGGTGGAAGGTGTAAGTGGAGTGTGAGGGCGGAAGCCTAGGAGGTGAGTAGGGTGGTGTGGGGTGAATTGGGAAGATAAGAAGTAATGTTCAGCGTAGGTGTGAGGTGGGATTTAGGTAGATAGAGAAAGTGAGGTTCAGTTTGCAAGAAGTCGGGGGAGTTTGTGGTCGGGAGTCTTGGGCCTTCGAGGGGTCAAGGGTGGGTCTCGCAGAGTTAGGGGATGTTAAGGGAGAGAAAGGGGTGTCTGCAGAGGCTGTGAGGAATCGAAAAAAAGGGAAATAGAGGGAAAATTTTTGCGGCGATTGTGCAGAGACATCTGTCGGCTGCGGAAGGTACTGCATGGAGAGGTCCCAGTTACCGTCGGCAGAGCGGTAGGTTGGCAGTGACAGTGCTGCCAGTGCTGCTAGTGAAATTGATGGAGAGGAAATTTTCCACAGGCCTTGACGACCAACAGTGCGTAGTCCGGTGTCGAGCGGCGCGTCGGGAAGAGGGAGAAATCGGAACGGTGGGAACGAAGGAAGCGAGAAGGTAAGGGAGAGTGTCGAGCGCAAGTGACGGGGACGATCTCTTGAAGAGGAAGAGAGACAGCCAAGAGAGTCCGGAGAAGAGCGAGGTTGAGAGCCCGTTTAAAATGGAGGGGAATTCGGAGGAGGAGGCTCTCGGGATGCTGGTAGGCGAGATCAGGGGTCTGAGGGAGGACGTAAGGGGGACTAAGAAGCATATGGAAGGCATGAGGGTGGACTTGAGAATTAGAGATGCAAAATGAGAAAAGGAGGTGAAAGAGCTGAGGGAAAGAGTAGAAGGGTTAGAGAGGGAAAGGAAAGAAAAAGAAGTTAAAATAAAGCAGATGGAAGAGGAGATTATGGTGTGGAAGGAAAGGACGGAAAAAAGACTTGAGAAGGTGGAGGGCAGGACGGATAAGGAAGTAGAAGACGGGGGTGGGGGGGGGCGTGAGATTGAAGGTATTTGGGAGAGGGTAGAGAATATGATAGAAGAGAAAGTGGGAGAGCGTAGGAATGAGAAGGAGGAAAGGGCGGATAGGAAAAGAATAAGGGCAATGGAGTTGAGAATTGAGAGAAAAGAGAAGGCAGCAAGGAGAAATGATATCGTGATAAGAGGGTTGAAGCTAAAGAGCAAAGAGGGAAGGGAGGGCGTGGAAGCGCTGCTACAGAGCATAGGGTGGGTTAAAGGCATGTTAGGGAAAATTAAGTTGGAGGGGAGAAAGCAGAAGGAAGTGGCGGTTGTGGAGTTGGAGAGCTGGGAAGAAAAGTTGGGGGTAATGCGAAATAATAATAGGATGAAGGATGAGGGAGTTTTCATCTATCACGATTTGACAAGAAAGAAAAGGGATGTGCAGAGAATGCTGTTCGACAGGGCTAGGTAGGAGAGGAGAGAAGGGAGATCAGCGAAGGTAGGATATCGGAAAATAAGAGTAGACGAGAAAATGTGGGTGTGGGGCGAGGAGAAAGTGATGTTGAAGGAAGTGCAGGGGGTTTAGTTTCGTAGGAAGTAGGGGGGTGGGGGTAATGCAGGGTAGAGGAGTAGTGAAGGTGCTGTACTGGAACGTAGCAGGGGTAAAGAAAAAGGATAACTAGTTCTGGAGGTATATCCAGGAATTTGATGTTGTGGGACTAGTAGAGACGTGGGTAGAAAGAAAGGAATGGGATAGAATAGAACCAAAGCTGCCAAGGGGGTACAGGTGGAGACTCCATGGGGCGTTCAGAGTGAAGAAGAAAGGAAGGGCCAGTGGAGGAATCATAACAGGGGTTAGAGATGGATTAGAGGAAAAAGTTCATGGAGAGGAAGAGGGGAAGGGAGTGTAAATGAGGTAAGTAGGGATAGGAGGGGTAACGTGTAAGTTTGTGACAATGTACAATAAGGATGGGATGGAAGAAATTAAAGAAAGTGTGGAAGATTTGCTAGGCGAAAGAGAGGAGGGTATGGTGGTACTGGGTGGGGACTTTAATGCGAGGATGGGAAGGGAAAGGAGACTTTACAGGGAAGGGAAGAGCTTTGAAAGGAAATCGAAGGATAAGACAATGAATAAGCAGGGGGAGATTCTAAGGGACTGGATGGAGGATAGAGGCTGGGCCGTGGCGAATGGTATGGCAACTTTGGACGTAGAGGGAGAATACATATATGTAAGTAAGGTGGGGGTATTGGTGATAGACTATGTGGGCATGAATATGCAAGGATGAAAGGAGACGGCAAAATTAGCAGTAGAGGGGAGGGTGGAATCAGACCATCAGCCATTAGGACTGTGGATAAGAGGCGAGGGTGGCGGAAGGCAAGGTGGGAAAGAAGTCTCGAGAGGGGAGAGGGTAACCTGGACGAGGGAGGTGATCGAGAAGTATCAGGAGCAGTTAGGAAAGGTACGCTTTGAAGGGGAGTCGGTGGAAGAGATATGGGAGGGTCTGAATGAGAAGGTGAAAGGGTGTGTGCGAAAGAAGGTATTTAGAAAAAAAAAGGAATCGAGAAGCCGTGGTGTGATAGGGGATGTAAAAAGATGTAAAGGAAGGTGAAGAGGAAGTACAAGAAGTGGAAAGAGGGTAATGCGAAAAGGGAGGAGTACGTAGAAATGAGGAAAGGTTTTAGATTGATGTGTAAGAAGAAAGAACAGGAAAGGTAGAAAGATCTGGGAGAGGAGTTAGGAAATGTTCAGCCAGAGGGGGGCGTCTGGAAGATAATATATAGGTTTAGGAGGCGTAGAGTAGGGATAAGAGAGAAGATAGGGACTGAGGAGTGGAGGGAGTTTTTTAAAGAATCATTTCAGGGCTCAGATGCAAGAAAGAGGGATGGTGGGAGTAGCAGGACGGACGAGGCAGAGATGGAGGAGTTGAATGACGATGAGATAGAGAAGCAGATGAGGAAGTTCAGAAGGTCAAAAGGAGCAGGGATAGACGGGGTAGAGAACGAAGCATGGCTGTTTAGTACACAAAAGGTTAGGGAGAGGCTGAAGGAGGTAGTGAAGAAAGTATGGAGGGGTGAGGGATTTCCAGGAAGGTGGAGAGAAGGATTAATTGTGCCACTGTATAAGAAAGGAGATAGGGATAGACAGGAAAATTATGGAGGGATGACGCTAATGAATACGGCGTATAAAGTATACATACGCGGTGGTGGTGGATAGATAATTCGCGAAGAAGGGGTCGAGAGTGTACGCGTTTTTTGTGGATCTAAAAGGCGCGTTTCTTTCCGTGGATAGGGGGAGGTTGTGGGAGGCGATGGGGGATAGGGGAGTGGAGAGAAGCCTGATCGAGACGGTAAGGGAGATATATGAAGAGACCAAAGATAAGGTGAGAGGGGGGAGGGGTTTCGGAGGGATTCTGGATGGATAGGAGGTTCAGGCAAGGGTGTCTGCTTAGCCCAACGCTTTTTGCGATTTCAATTGCGGATATGGAAAGTAAGCTGGAGGCCGGGGTGGTAGGAGGAGTCAGGATAGGAGGTGTTAGAATTTGGTCACTAGTGTATGCAGATGGCATAGTGTTGCTGGCAAGAAGCGAGGAGGTCTTAAAGGAGATGATGAAGAGGTTGAGAAGATACCTGGATAAGAACAGGTTAGAGCTGAATGCGGAAAAGTCCAAGGTTATGGTCTTCAGAAAAGGAGGGGGAAGGGATAAGGGAGGGCAGTGGAAGTGAAAGGGAAAGGCGGTACAGGAGGTGAAAGAGTTTGTGTACCTGGGCTTCTTGTTTCGGAAGAATGGTGGAGTGGATGGTAACATGAAAGAGAGAGTGAGGAGGGAAAATGTGGTGATGAGGCAGGTGTGGGGGTTGAGATAGAAATTATTCGCAGATGATTGGACACTGGGGTAAATGGTAAAGTGGACACTGGGGTTGGCAAGGAACACGCCTAATTATATTGTCAGGAGGGAGACAAGGAGAACGAATGTAGGGCTTATAGCGGGGAGTCGGGCGTGTAAATATGAGGAGAAATTTTTGGAAGAGGGGGGAAGTAAGCTGGTTAGGGAGTATTGGTGGGAGAAGGAGAACAGGAGAGGGGGTGGGAAGATGGAGGTTGAGAGGGAAAAGTATATTAGAACGAATGGACTGCAGATGGATGAAGTGAGAAGGATGCACGAGGAAGGAAGGAAGGTATATGAGTTGGTTAAGAAAAACGGCATGGAGAGAGAAAAGACAGCAGGGGAAGAGAGAATAAGAGAGTCAAGGTTTAGCGGGAACTATGTGTGGATTATGCCAACGGCGAGAGCGCAATATTTATGTGAGAAAGGAGAGAGAGGAAGTCAGGAGCTTATAGCGAGGATGAGATGTGGTTGCATGGAGGGTTTCAATAGGTACTGGTTCTCTAGGGAGCAGAGGATGTGTGAAATGTGTGGGAAGGGGGATGCAAGAGTAGAGCACTGGTTTGAGCAGTGCGTAGAGGTGGAAAGGAGTGGGATAAGCATGGAGGTATTGATGCATGAAAGGGAGCGCAAAAGGGCAGTAGCATGGGTGAAGGGAGTGTTGGGTAAGATGGAGAAGAAGAGAAGGAAGGAGGAACAGGAATGGAGAAGGAAAGATTGTAAATAGGAGAGGAAGTAGATATAAGTAACCTGCAAATATTGTAAATAGTAGATAAGTATTAGGTAGTAGCCGCGGAAGCAGAGTTTGGCAATGCGAGGTAATGCGAAAAGTAGGGACATGCGAGCAAGGCGAGGCGAAGCAAGGAAGGCAACGCGATAATAGTGTGCGGTCTTAGATATAAGGTATGGATGGATGTTAGTTTTTAAGGGTTAGTTTTAAGAAAATTCTGTAAAAAATGGAAGTGTAAGCAAATGAATTTTTTAAGGCCAGCAGGTTGAAAAATGAACGTTTATCTAATTACAAAAACCTAGAAGCATTTCTCACGACATCTACAAATAAATACAATAAATTACAGGAAAGTACAACCTTTTTCTATTATTGGAACAAATTTGGTAATTTTTGTGTATTTTATTGTATGTTGTTGTATTTTATTGTAGTCTTAATTCCCTACAAGAATGTACAAAAGATTACAACTACAGGAATTTACAACTATAAGAATCTACAGGAATTTACAGATTTTGCAGCCAAAAAGTTTGTTTCCACTAAACAGTTGTATTTTGAACAACCAAAAAAATTAATATTCTACCAAAATGGATGAATTTTAAACAAAATATCTCATTTTCAAGCAAACAACGTAAAATTTCTATAGAAAGAAATGAATTTCTAAAGAAAAAAGAACAAGTAGACGAAAATTCAAAACAGTGGCATTTTCAACCGTGAAATATGGCAGAATACTTTTATTTTGAACCTAGCTAATTTTCCGTTTCAGACTTTTTTATTTCGGATCATCGGATTTTAGAAATTTCCAATTAGAAAGCATATAGTTTTCGAAGTGTGTGGAGTAATTAAACTTTAAAGGTTCACAATATTTTTTGCAAATTTAAAATTCTGCAATTTTTATACTTATAAACAACATATTTATTATCTTCAACATTTATATAATTTCAATTTAAAGTTATATTTTTTAATGCACAATTGTAAAACAGTTCAATCTTAGTGGCTTTGAAACTAATGTTTTTTTGCTTTAAATTCAAATATTAGAAATTTCACGCCAATTCCGCTGTTAAACCTTTGAATATTTCTGATTGAACCCTTGATAGTCAGTTTTAAATATGATAATTTCCTATGCAAACATAAAGCGATTTCAAAATGAAAAGCTCAAAATTGTGCAATTTCAAACACTAGAATCATATTAAAGCAATCTTGTTTTATATTCTTGTTTCTTATTTTTATTTCCAATTTAAAATCCTAAAATCGTACGATTTTCAGTCGAAGATTTAAAAAAAAAAGCAAATGCATAATTTAAAATTGGAAAATATTCGATTGGAAAATTTCGAGAATCGATAATAATTCTAAACAAAGTGTTCAAAATTAAACGATTTGAAATTTTACAATTTAAAATTGTGCTGTATAAAATCACAATAGATCAGAATTGAAATATCAGTAATTTATACCTCAGTAATTGAAAACTTTCTTGAATTTTGAATGGTTACAATTTTAGAGTTCTTTATTTTCATTTTGGCCGCTAAATGTTAAATTTTCCCTAACATAAGTTTTAATTTTGCAATTTAAGGGGGAGAAAGGCGCGAGACGAAATTTGTAAGAATAGCGACCACCCTGAAAGCGTTTTTATCAAAAATTTTAATTTTAAACGCTTTCAATTTTTAACTGTTTATTCTTGAAGACTGAATTTTTACATACAATTTTACATAAAATTGCTATTTTTGTGACATAATATTTTGGCGACTAAAAGTGCTGGAGGACTGCGCCTGGCGACTAGATGTCATAGCGACTAGATTTCCCGCGACTAGTGCCCGCGCAGGGGACAGATTTTTTTATGTTGCAATTTGGTCAAGGGAAGAAGTTAATGCATGGATTCTCCATTTAACATGTATCATTTGAACTCTGAACATATTTTTTTATAGAATTTAGTGAATATTACAACGTAAAATAGCCGTATTTACGATTTTCAATGCACAAGTTAGAATTCGAAATAGTAAAATTGAATAAATTCTATGAAAAAAGTGTGTTCAAAGTTCAAATGATACATGTTAAATGGATAATTTAGACATTTACTAAAAAATTAGAGTTAGGATTTTCTTGAAATTAAACAATAGTCCTTTAATTTAGATAATCTCTTGTTATTCTTATATAAACAAAAATTTCAAAAAGAAAGAACTACGTATAAACAACATGAAAGGAAAAGAAAATTGTATTTTTATTTTGCAATTCGGTCACGGAAAAAAGTAAATGGCTAAGTTTACAGAATTTTATTGGTATGAATAACATTTACATTATATTGAATGACAAGAAATTTCACTGCTAAATCAAAATACTTAAGAGTAAACAATAATAATACATGAAGTATTGAAGATCTAGGAAATAATGGTAATTAAAACAAATATGAGTGAATATATTTATTCAACAATAATTATTACACTCATAATTATTATTTACATAAATGATAAATTCATTATTTCGTTATTAAATATTTGTAAACTAAATGATTATTTTAGTAATTAAGTTTTTCTTTATTATTGGTCATTAATAATACTATTAATATGATTATAATGAGACAAATTTAAAAATTAATAAATATTTACCTTCGAAACCTGTGAAAACATAAGCTTAAATTGAAATACTTTTTAAATATATGACATAAAGTGATTATTCTTATTATTTTGTAAAAGTATATTTCATCAATTAGATGAACATGAAATTAAAAATAAAATGTTAAATAGCCATTTTATGAGATTTACTACTCTATGGTTGGTTTCCTTTAATTGCCTGAAACGTGTCAGGCTTTCAGAAGAATAGCAGATGGCTTATGGCCACGTCTCACAACCGTGAGATGGGTGGTCACCGGGTACGATGAAATCACAACGATATATATAATATATGTATAATGTAGGTATAATAAGTATAATGAGCCCTTTGCTTTTTTGCATCACACTTCTGCCTCTATCTCTCGCACTACGAAATTCTCCTGAATACCTCTGTGGCGACACTAATCAGCGCGAGCATAAGGTCACTCATGTATTTTATATGGATGAACTGAAGATCTATGCCTCTGGTAAAAGCAAACTTCAAACTGCTATAAATAGTGTCAAGAAGTACACAGGAGAGATTGGAATGCACTTTGGCTTGGACAAGTGTGCCAAAATTCATCTGAAGAAAGGAAAGATTACTGGCGTTCCCAAGGACCCTGAACTTGTGGATATAAGTGTTATCAGACATCTTAATACTGGAGAGACCTATACATACCTGGGCGTGCCTCAAAACCGCATTCAGGACGTAACATCAGTGAAGGAATCTCTCCGAAGCAGATACAAGCATCTTCTTCGACAGATTTGGTCTTCCAATCTGTTGGAGTTGAACAAGGTATCGGCGACTAACATGCTTGCCGCCCCGGTTCTACTCTACTCGTTTGGGGTAGTTCAATGGACGAAGAACGAGCTTAAGGCCCTTGATATTATCACACGTAAGATCATGCATATGCATAAAAGCGTGCATATCAATTCGTCAGTTCCGCGATTATACATTTCACGCCGTCAAGGCGGACGCGGACTTCTGAATCTCCAGTGTCTTCATAACCGGATTGTTCTAAGTACAGCTTACATCGTTGCGAATGGCAGAGATGCTCTCCTAAAAATGGTCAGGAACCACGAGATGATTGGCAAAGGAGCGTTCCTTTACAAAAGCCGCGAAGCAAGCGGCCACGACCCTTGGCCTGAATTTTAACAACAGAAGTGAGGAAAGTGCATTACTTCATCTAGATGCTTCAATTCTAAAAACCAAAGTGAAGAAAGCAGAGGTTGAAAATTTCCACCAAGAGTTACTCGACAAGAAAATGCTACAAAAAGAAAAAACAATGGACGAAATTGTCAAAAACATAACCAAGGCACCTACACCACCAAACGTAACAGAGCTTCAAGCCTTTTTAGGCAAGATTAATTACTACGATAAATTTATCGAGGACCACTCAACGAAATTTAAACCGCAGATTATGTTCTCTCCGCTATTCTATTCACTTCATATGCTCCAATCGATAAGGAAGCTCGCGCAATTGTCTTTGTTGTAACTAAATACTATGATTACTTATACGGTTGGGAATGTACGCTACGCACGGATCACCGAACGTTAGTTCGAATTTTTTTTTGGGAAAAAAGGAATTCCAATCATGACAGCCCGTAGACTGTAAAGATACGCAGAATTCTTGAATGCCTTTAATTATGATATTGAATATGTAAAATCAAAAGAAAATTGTGCGGAAAGGCTATCGCGCTTACCGATGCCGATGGAAGAAGGAGATAAAAAGAAATGTACATTCACAAAGACATGGAGGAAGTAGGACGAATGTGTCGTCATTGTTTTAAAGTGAAAGGCAACCCGATCAAAAGTGAGATTAATCCGTGGAAATGGCCAGATAAACCGTGGCAAAGAGGACACACAGATTTTATAGGTCCCTATCAAGGGCACACCTTTCTCTTAATAATAGTTGCAAAAACAAAGAGCCCGGAAGTATTTTTGATAAAGTCCACAACGGCGTCAAAGACGGTAGAAGCATTTCAAAAAGTTTTCTCGCGGTTTGGCTTTCGACTTCAAATAGTTAGCAACAACGGTTCTCAAATCACGAGTAGTATATATAACGAATATTCAAAAAAATTAGGAATTAAACAAACATTCTCAGCAGTCAAACATCCATCGTCAAATGGTGCAGCCGATAATTCTTTAAAAACGTTTAAGCGTAAAATGAAGATATTCTTAAAAAAAGGGAAATCTGTACAAATTGCGATAGATATAATATTACTGCAATATAAAACCTCAAAACATTGTACAAAAGGCGGAACTCCAGTAAAATTAATGCTAGGTCGAGAGATAAGAACCAAGTTCTTGAAAAGATCCCTATAAATGGGTTCTCCTGGTATGTATGATGGACCGACATCCAGTTATGAAATCGGGACGGGAATGACCTACGGCCATTACATGCTCTTTCCAAGACAGAGTACGGTTGAGCAAGTATTCTAAATCCTGGACCGATTCTTGAAAAACAATAGGAACATTACCAACCCTCAAAGGAGGGAGGGCAGCGAGTGCATCCACGGAGGGAGAAGCCGAAGGCCCAATAATAATAGCGTTAGTTTCAGATGGATTTGAAGCAAGACTGTTATTTTCAGCCCAAAGCACAACCCGATCTATGTCCTCTTGGATCTGACTGAGAAGTCTATTCAATTCTACAGCAGGTCCGGAAAGGTACAATTTGAAGTCATCGGCGTATTTGAAATACTTACAAAATTTTAGATCACATCCAACATCAGAGGTATACAAGTTAAGAAGCGTAGGTGCAAGTGTGGAACCCTGCGGAACTCCACTCCTAACTTCCACCCATTCAGACATATCAGCATTACTAGTCTTTACACTTTGTGAACGATTACTTAAATAGGAGGCAAACCACTTTATTGCTGAATTGGACATTTTGAAAGATTTAAGTTTTTGTGAAAGTAAACTGTGGTTCACCGTGTCAAAAGCTTCAGAAAAATCAAAAAGTACCACAACAGTAATCTCGTTTTTATCGATCGCCAGCTTAACATCAGTAGTGATTTTGAGGGAAGCTGTGATTGTACTATGTTTCGTTCTGAAGCCCGATTGCATAGGGTCTAATAATATATCAGTATCTAGAAAATTTGTTAGTTGTTTGTGCACAATCCGTTCAAGAGGCTTTGATAACGCATTAAGGATAGAAATTGGCTGGAAGTCTTTAGTGGAAGTAGGACTGGTAATTTTAGGTATCGGTTGTATTAGTGCCTTTTTCCATATATTTGGAAAAATACCACATTGTAAAGATGCATTATAAATCTCCAATAATATTGGAAAGATAACTGGAAGAGCTAACCGGATCATTTTTATCGACATTCCATCTACACCGATCGCATTAGAAATAACTTCCATTACTTCATTAAGGAAGGTCTCAGGAGTAATGTCAGAAAAGAAGAAATCCTATTCATCAAAAGTTTGCAGAGGTAAATTGGGGGAGGCAGTTGGAAGTTGTATTGCAATAGGTTTTAACATGAATGTAGTAAGGAAATCACTAGCAGAGAAATTTTGATCATGATATTCCTGTTCAGGTGGAATTAAACGCAAGCGCCTGAGAAGATGAAAAATGTTTTCTTTCTTGTTTTTATTTCTGATTGCGTTAAAGTTTAATTGGTTGTGAGAGTCCCTAATTTCCGTCTGCACAAGATTCTGAAGCTTGCGAAATTTCGCTTGTTTTCTACTATTTCTGGTTCTTCTTGCTAATCTACGTTTCGTGTCCCTTTTTCTCATCAATTCTCTTGATTCTGCCGTAATCCATGGGACCGTTTCCCTTTGAGAACGTGGTACATATAATGGCGCGAATTCGTTGAATGCATAAGTCAAAATGGAAATTAGACCGTTTACTTGTGTGTTCACGTCAGGAACTGAGGATAAATTCGCCCAATCATATGATATTAAATGATCCTAAAACTCTTCATTGATTAGTGTAAGATTTCGAGTCGGTGTAGGAGTAGTTTTAGGTAGGAGATTACTGGACATTTGGTACTCAATGTTGATAAGATCATAATTAGATAAGAACGGAATGGTATGCTGTGAATAGGATAGTACTTTGTCAAGGTCATCTACAATAATTAAGTCAATGTATAGAATTCAATGTAAGAATGTATAGAAAAATTTGTTTCTTTGCACAAAAATAAAAAAGAGGAAAGAAAAATACATTAACTTGATTATTGGACGTTAAATGGGATTTTGAATTTGATTTTAATCTAATTTACAATTCTTAGGGTTCAATTTAGCTGACTTGGATCGAAGGTAATTTCTAACAGTTCTTGTTTGTTTATAACAGATTTGTCTTTGGCCCACATTTAGTTGTCAGGTATCGAGGAGATAGTGTCGATTATTTCGTCGCTGTTCCTACCTGCTCTAATTTTTCTTGCCTTGATAAGGGTGCTGTATGAGCACCGAAACGTTGGTAAATATTTTGCATGCTTTCATATTGTGATTTGATAATAATAAGAAAAAAAAGACGAAAGAAATAAAAAAGAGAAGGAAGGGGACGTGGTTGGTTGTCTTCTCATTTTTCTTTTCTCTTTTTTATTTTTCTGTAAAGAAACAAATTTCTTTGTTTTTAGGAATTGCAATAGGAGCATTTTGTGGTGTTTATCCAAATTTGATCGTTGAATTCTTGTTTTATTTTCAGGAATTCTATACATTAACTTGATTATTGGACGTTAAATGGGATTTTGAATTTGATTTTAATCTAATTTAAAATGCTTAGGTTTCAATAATTAAGTCTATGCGGTTACTAGTAAAATGAGAGTGATAAGTGGAATCATGTGGCACTGTAGAAAGTCCCGCGGAGTAAATTACAGATTTCAAATTTTTAGTTAGATTAGTATTCAAATTTAAATTTGTGTTTAAATCTCCAGCAAGTATTATGCTTTTATAATTAGAAGTAAGTAGCTGAAACCATTCAGTTTGGCATCTAAAAAAGGGCTACAGGTGCTGAACATCTTATGAGAACTGAAACCCTTCAATATTTTTGAAAAATGGTCAAAAAAGTGCGAAAAATCAGTTTTGAAATTTTCTGCAAAATGAAAAAAAGTCGAATGTTCTATATCTAAAAGTTTGGGAGTTATGGTCCTAAGAAATTGATTTTAAGCGAATAATTTGAAGGAAAAAAATATATATATATAGTTTTGGGGAAATAACTTATTCCCTATGCATATCTGGTAAAAATTGCCGAATAATTAATTAAGGACGACTTAATTTTGAGTAGAAAAAAAAACATTGCTCTAGCTCTGATAGAACCAAAATGATGGCCTTTTTAATATGACCCTTTTTTTATGAAATTTCGTTTAACATCAATTTTATAAAAAAAATTTCTCGTTTTTCAAAAGAACTCATTTCCTCAGCATTTTAGGTGAAAGTTGCCAGTAAGTTATTTAAAAGAGACTTGCTTTTCAGTAGATCTAAAAAAAAAACAATGCTCTAGCTGTAATAGAACTAAAATTATGGCCTTCTGAATATGGCCCTTTTTTGTAAAATTTTGTTCAATATCAATTTTTTAAATAAAATTTATCGTTTTCCAAAAGAACTCATTTCCCGAGCTCACGCGGACAAAAAGTTCACACATTCCTGTTTTCTGACAGAAATCGTTCACACCACTCAGAAAGTTCGAAACACAACTGCTTCTAGTTCATTTGAAACAAAAAATGTATACAAAATTCGCTCGTACATAAAAACTGTTAAGCAAAAGTACAAAGGAGGAATTTTCAACAGAAAAATCAAATTTTCCAACAAAACATTAATATAAAAAGATGAGTTTTCAACCAAAAAGATAAAGTTGTAACAAACTATATGATTTTTCTACTAACTAGTTTAATTTTCAACGTATAAAGGACAAATAAAGATACATTCATTTTAACGAATTGATAAATTTTGTAGGCAATAAGACGAATTATTATTCCCAAAACGATGTAATTTTCAAACCGAAAACAAAAATAGGAATTTTTTACACAGAAGTTCAACCTTAAACCAAATTGTTGATTTTTCAACTACAAAAGATGACTTTATAAGAACACTATTAAATCCACAATCAACAACAAACAAATTTCACCAAACAGTTTCATTTTAATATGAGAAGAATGAATTTTCAACAAGAAGATTAATTTTCAACAAATTACCTGAATTTTTAATCAAACAGTTGAATTTTCAACTACAAAAGATCCATTTTAATATAAAAACATGAAATTAGGAACCTAAAATGGAATATTCACATTAGGGTGGTTCACAAAAAAATTGATTTTATTGTTCTGCCGCCGTATCGCAACAGTTCGTTTCTCTGGGTGCAAAAATACTGTCATAATTTTTTCAGAATTTAACAAATTTATTTAGAGGTTGTGAGCTTGAAATTTACGTAAAAAGTGAGATTTTAGAAGTTTTTGATTTTTTTAAATATACAAATTAGTTTCACATAAATGTCTTATAAATAAAAGTTGTAGCTAATGAAAAGAAGAAAACTCTCATTTTGTGTCCGAATGAAAAAAAAATTATCTGGCGCTGGTAAAGGTCATAAAATGCATGATCTCTTAAGAACAGACAAATATAAGACCATAATTTTACCCTTGAACATTTTTTGTAAGAATTGCCAAATTCTGGGATGTTACCCATACAATAGTTAAGACTATATAGTAGAGATGAGGTGACATATTTAAATCCTGGGTACCAAAAATAACATTTTGAACCAAATTTGTCTTTAACCCTTTAACGGCCAAGCCTAGTACCCGTTGAATAAAAATTCAGGAATAATGTATGGTCATTTTCTGATCAATTTTTGCAATACATTTAAAAAATCATTTTTTCGGCTTCTTTTGAATATATGGTGACTCATAACCACCTTACGGAATGCAGAATAGTCCACTTTGATCTAATCCATGTATTTATTTTACATACTTCACGGCAGTTCGAAAATTGATCTTTTTTAGTCGAAAATTCAACAATTTGGTTGCAAGTTCAAATTTCGTTCAAAAGTTATATTTTTTTGGCAGAAAGTTGGTTAAAAATGTAACTATTTGGTTGAAAGTATATTTATTTTGTTGAAAAGCTTTCTTTTTGGTTGAAAATCAAACTACTTTGTTACAAATTAATTTTTTTCTAACTGAAAATTGCAGTTTTTGATTGAAATTTATTTTTTGTATTGAAGACTTATATTTTTGAGTTGAAAATTCGAGTTTATTGTAGAAAGTATTTTTTTTTGGCACGAAAATTCAATAATTTGGTAGAAAATTGGTTTTTTCATTTGAAAATTAGTCTCTTGAAATGAAAATGTAGCAATTTCATTTTTGGTGCAAAGTTGATCTTTTTTATTTTGAAAATTCAAATATTTGGTTAAAAATTTATGTAATCTGTTAAAAATTTGTTCTTTTTTTGTAGAAAAATAATCTTCTTGCTTTAAAATTCGACATTTTGAATACAATTTTTTTTCTTTATTGGCTAAAAAATCTTTTTTGGTTGAAAACTCAACTCTTGTTGAAAATTTGTGTTTTCGAAATGAAGATTCAACTGTTTTTTTGTACAAAATTTGTATTTTCTCTGGAAAATTCAATAGTTTGGTGGAGAATTCAACTAATTGGTCGAATTTTGAACTACTTTGTTAAAAATTCATTTCTTAGTTAAGAATCCATCATTTTAGTTAAAGTTTTTCTTGTTTGTTAAAAAGTAGGTTTTTTAATTAAAAATTGTAATGTTTGGTTGAAAATTAACTTTTTAATTATCAATTAATATTTTCGTGTTGAAAAATCAACTGCATTGTAGAAAATTCTTCATTAAGGCTTAAAAATTCAACAATTTGGGAGAAAATTCAGTTTTTTCAATTGAAAATTAATTTTTTGAAACGAAAATATAACTATTCGATTTTTGCTTGAAAACTAATGTTCTTAATTCAACAATTCATCTATTTTGTTCAAAAATTATCTTGCTCGTTGAAAATTTAAAATTGCGAAAGTTAAAAATAAATTTCTTGCTCAGTTACAATTTTTTGGAAAATGTGCAAATACATGTTTTTTTTTTGATTGATTCATATGCACACATTTAAAAAAAAGTTGGATATGTCGAAACTGAAATTTATTCAGCTTGAACCGAAGAAACATTTTTTTATTTTCATTTTTCGGAAAAAAATGTTTATCGTGAATTAGGATTTTTGAGATTTCATATCTTTTTTTGTGATTTCGAACGTCATAAACACCACGGAAAAAATGTTTCCCATTGATCAAAAATAATAACATGTTTCTTTGGTTCAAGCTGACTCAATGTCAGGTTCGAATCAATCCAAAAAACATGTTTTTGTATATTTTCAAAAAATTTTAAATAAGGCAAATTTTTTTTAATAGAAAAAAAATTTTGTAATTGTAAATTTAAGAAATAGAACATAAGATATTAACCGATTTCAAATTTCTTGCTTTAATTGTTTTGGATGTCGACCCACAAATTGTTATCCCTCAGCTCAAACGATTCGATTAATTTTAGCATTTTTACTTCGCTCCAGTAAAGAGTTTAGTTTTAAATTTAGATTGAAAGTATTAATTATAGTAAGAATTAAATGACAAATCTTGAAAAGAAATATTTATGAGAACGATGTTAAACATATCAAAATTGTGTATTCAACTAATTTTATTTTTTCCTGGACTTTTTTATTTCACTCTGAATGGATTTCCAACGATCTAAGTATATCCAACTTTTAAAAATAAATCTTCAATGGCAGAAATCATTGAAAAAACATTCAGAATTATTTAAAAATGCGACATTTCTTAGGAACAGGTTGTTTGTTCTTTTCGACATATGAAAATAAATGTTTCATCTTTTCCCTATTTTCTACAAATATCAATGTGAAAAGGTTGAAAAAATTATTACTACGTTAAAATTGGAAATTAATTTGAACTGAAATTTTATTACAACAAAATTTCCGACTGAATAGTTAAATTTCCAACCAATGAGATGAATTTTCAACTAAGATGATAAATCGACAAGAAACCATTAATTAACAACATACGAGTTGAATATTCAAATAATTTGTTGAATTTTCAACGAAATGAAATAGTCGAATTTTCAACTAAAAAAGAAATTTTCAACCATAATTGAAGCAAATTTTCAACAAAATGGTTAGCTTTTCAATCAAAGAAATGAATCTTGAACTAAAAAATTAAGTTTGTGACAAAGTGATTAAACTTTAAACCACATAGTTGAATTTTTGTCAGAAATATTACCCTTTGAGAAAATAATTGCATTTTTCAGTTGTTTTCTTTTAATTCGGTTCGCATTTAAGCAAAATTCGCAATCTTTGTTAAAACTTATCATCGGGAAAACGTACTAAACATTATTTTGTAACTTTAAGTCAACTGAGCTCCCCCCACCTTCTGTTAACAACCGTATACCCCCCTCCCCCCCGCCTTAAATTAGTAACGTACTTCATGGACGTTCCCCTCTGTGTATACAATTTTCCGATGCCCCCACCCCTTAGTGACTTTTCTAGATTCAGACCTGCTCTCATGACGTGCGAGCGTTATGCGTCTCAATTGATGATATAAATGAGTACAGTTCCACCGTCCAAGCTTCGGCAGCGTGGCGTCGCTTATACGTGAGTGGCGTGGCGTATCCAGTGGCTTGGAGGTGGAGGGGATACACAGGAGTAAGCGAGGAGTCCGAGAGTGGTATCCGCCTTCACTTTCCAACTTATGTATCCCCTCCACGTCTAAAACACTGGATACGCCACGCCACACTGGTATAAGCGACGCCACGCCGCCGAAGCTTGGTCGGTGGAACTGTACTCCATGGCTCGATCTATGGGCAACGCCGCGCCGTGAGGATCATCAGCACACGTGTGTCGTATTACGCTATCCCTGTGGGGGAAAAATTGCTATATGAGAAAGAGTGCTTACCTGAATATTCGTGAGATAGCGTATGATCATTTGCATATACTGAAGTGCGGTAATGCGCCGAGGCCGAAACCTTAATTCACCTTCAGTATTTGTATATGGGCGTAGTGAAACAAGTTGAGGGATGTTATTTTCTCTGATCGTGGGTGGCATAATACCACGTGTATGGTATGCTGCATAGATTACACCCCCTATCGCTACTAGTTGACCATCAGCAAGGAAGAGTGTGGTAATGTACTCTTGAGGACGTCGAATATATCTTCCCCCAAGCATATATGGACGATCAAAACCTGGTTCGTTCTCAACATGTTCGTTAGGAATTCGAAGCGGTCCTGTAGCAAGCGGATATCCAAGGTCAAACCTATCTTCGTCCTCATTATGTGAACCGAAACACCTTATTCGAAACGTAGTACGTATGCCTCGAGAACTTCCTTCGCCCTCATTACTTCCACCTTGAGAACTTTGTCCGCTCCTTCTACGTCTACCTTGAGAGCGTCCTTCGTTTGTATTTGATTGTGAACTTAATTCTGTAAAAATACAATAGAAATGTATAAATTTAGACTAATGATGTCATTTTGTCGACCAGTGTAATTAATTCATTTCTGATATTAAATTGTACTGATTACTTGCTCTAATAATTTTTGGAGAAACGAGAAAAAATCTACTTCGGCCAAGATCCGTAACGCAAATGTCAGTATGCATGAGGCTACTGTAGATCGTTTCTTGTTTTTCCCATTACTACAGGATAACGCGGGTCTGCATCTCTTTACTTGTGAAATTTTAGTTAATTATTCACGTCCGAATGAATTCATCATATCTGAATATAATTATCTCTTTTGTTAAAGCTGCTTCGGCTTTACATTTACTTCTGTACATCGGCCTGGGATTGCTTATTCAGATATTGCAAAATAAAGAGTAAGTTTTATTTATCATGATTTCTCCAATATTCGTTCTTTATTTGGCATTGAATTTCATTCTCAGCTACCCTGAAAATGCATCACTTCAATAAATTTATATTATTACAATTCATCATACAAAGAAATGTTGTATGAATTCTTAAACGCTGAAATTCCTCCGAAAACTTTTTCCCATATTTCGCGTCGTTTGGCTCAAATTTCGAATTTTTGACTTTTTTCATAGTCCTTTCGATAAATAAGAGCAATAAAATGACAAGTCCTATAAAAAAATGGACTCGAAAAAATTGATTAAATAAATTCTGTAGGACTGTTTGAAAGCTGCAATTCCTTGTTGACAATTTTTTCCGTATCTAACGCCGTTTGGTTCGAAATTTGAAATTTTGATTTTCTGCATCGTACTTTCAATACATAAGACCAAAATGACAAGTCCTATCAAAAAATGGTTGAAAGAAATTTTGTAGAACTTTTTAAAAGCTACAATTTGCTTCAGAGACTTTTTCTCGTATTTTGTGTCATCAGGTTTAAAATGTGAACTTTGAATTTTGCCATAGTATTTTCAATGAATAAAACCAAAATAAAAAGTATTGTCAAAATATGGTTGAAACAGATTTCCTAGGACGTGCTAAAAGCTATAACTGCTCTTCGAGACTTTTTCTTGTATCTCACGTCGTTTGGCTCAAAATTGGAATTTTGTACTTTTTTCATAGTATATTCGATAAATAAAACTGAAATGACAAGTCCTGTAATTACTCCATATTTTGCGTCGTTTGCCTCAAAATTTGTATCTTCGATTTTTTTCATAAATTCATTTTCTTCATTTTTTTTTTTTTTGGATAAAGTTTTCATAATTTTCTATATTTCAGAGCTAAAATTTGTTCTCTCTAAAGGGGTCAATGCTCTCAAAATGCTGCATAAAATAAGCCCGGGATGAAGCCAGTTTGTCCATTTTTGAGTAGATATTGCAAAAATAGTGTCAATATCAATGTCTTCTTAAATTTTCAATACAGTTCAATACAGTTCTCGATAATCTTCTGTTATGTTAGTGTTTTTCGTTGGAAAATATTGATGTTTTTAATAAAAAATTATTGTATTTCGAAGAATACGTATTATTTTTCAACAATTATAGATTATGATGACGTGTTCCAACTGAAATTGGTATTTTACACAAAAATCATTAGATTTAAATCCAGTGAGTTTCAAATAAATTATATTTCAAAAATTTCAAAGAAGATTGAGAACTTATTGTTGTATTTTATTACGCTCCCTTTTACGGGTTTGAGGGCTCCGTCCCCTCTACATCTTTTACAATTTCACTTGACCACTATGCCTTATGCTTATCTTAATCTATAATCGCTTCGCCTTTTTATTATTTACAAGTTCTTAAATATTATCTTACTAGCTAATAACTATTATCTAGCAAATGCGCGAGACCTTCCAGGGCTTCCGTTTCCTCTTACCATTACTCTTCCAGCTTTTAAAAGACACGCAACACTAATTTTCCATATCCATATTTGAATTTTGGTTTTTTCCCCTCCCATGCATTCTCTCTTCCCTTCTCTCTTCTAAGCTCTTAACCCACTTTTCCCCTTGTCCACAACCGCTCAGTATCCACCTAACATTATCTACCACGCTCTTTCCCCCTTCCTCTTCCCCTGTACATCTCTCCAACACGTGCTCCCAAGATTCCCTTTCATACCCACATACCCTACACAATTTGATTTCTTCACTAATCCAATATTTACACTTATTCATACCTTCTCCCATTCTGAAACGTATCATCCTGAACCACCTGCACTTCTTTTTTAATTTCCCTAGATATTCTGGGACCCTTTCCATCTTGATGAATCTATACCATTCATTATATTTTGACTCCATAATCTTTTCCCACCTTTCCTCTTCCTGCTTCTTACTCACCCCCCCCCCACTATCTGCCACTCCCTCCCCTCGTCACACATTCTCCATTCTCTTCTAACTTTCCATCTCTCCTCCTCCCATCTTGAAAGTCCCGTGTTTCCTCTCCTCTCTCTATCTAATATTTCCTGCAGGCATGCTTGTGCAACCTTGCTACCCTTACCACTTTTAAGTTTCTCTTCAAAATTTCATACCCTTTTACTCTGCCTTATCACCAATTTCTCTCTCCCTGTTTCTTCTCTCAACATATAACCTGGGCAGTTCCAGCTTTCTCCAATTGAGAGAACCATTTCAGGTTATGTTGAAGTTTGACACTAGAAATCGGTATTTCTAGTAAAAAGTCATTAGATTTTAAAGAAGATTGAAACTTTTGTTGAATTGTAGGTTTTAAGCTAGTGATTTTCACCGGAAACATCGATATAGGTTTTAAAGAAGATTTACAATTTTGGGATGAAGCCAATTTGTCTATTTTTGAGTAGATATTGCAAAAATAGGGTAAATTTCAATGTTTTCTTAAGTTTGCAATAACTTCCATAATAATCAATATTTTTTAATGTTCTTGTACTCACCTTGAAGCTCTTTTTCCACAGTATCGCAGAATTTTAAGGGACTTTTATAGAAACGTTATGGTTATATGTTTTATATATTTATGAACTAGAAAAATAGCTCTAAAATGAGCGCAAAGACATGAAAAAATATTGATTATTACGGAAGTTACTACAAATTTAAGAAAACATTGAAATTTACACTATTTTTGCTATTTCTATTGAAAAATAGACAAATTGGCTTCATCCTGGGCTCATTTTATGCAGAATTTTGGAAGCACTCAACTCTTTGAAGAGAAATATTTTTAGTTCTGACATAATTGAAATTTAGAGCACTTTATCAGTCATCAAAAAACAGATGGTCGCAAACTTTTGCACGGTAGTTTATCTGTCGCCGTTTGGCTTACAATTAGAATTTTCGACTTATTTATTTTCGACGCATGAAACAACAATAAACATAAATTATATAACATTATAGTTTCACAGCAAAATGGAATTTTTGATTTTTCATTATTTTTTTGTGCGATCAAAATAAATCAAATAAATCAAAATAAATAAACGATTCCCATTGAAATACGGTTTAAACGAAAATTTTAGACATTTTGAGGAGCATCAATTCTTCTTCTATACTTCTTTGACGTATCTTTCGTCATTTCGCATGAAAATGGAATATTCAACTTTTGGAAAGCATTTTTTATGGATAAAACCATAACCATTGGTCAAGGAAAGCTAGTTAACGAACCTGTACTTTCTTTGAGGACCCCAAAAAAAGTGTGCCAAAGCTTGATTTGATCCGTTCATTTTTTTCAGAGTTATCGTCTTTACGAACGGACAGACGGACTGACGTCTTAAAACGTGAAATCCGTTAACAAACTGAGGTATGAAATTTCTGACAATTCTTATACTTCTTATACTTCGCGCTCGATCATATATTTATCTCGCGCTTCGCGCTCGATTATGTATTCACCTCGCCCTACGCGCTCGGACGTATCTAAATCGCGCTTTACGCTCGGTTCCTCTAGATTTTTCAAATTCGTGTTCGACTTCGATGAAAAGAAAAAGTTTGTTTGCAAATATTATAAAATTATCAAAACCTCTACATATTAAGTGATTGTTAAATTTGTTTTTATTTTAGACTGAAAAGGAACTTTATTTACTCAAGGTTCTATCGACCTTAAGGAACACATTCTCATCCAGACACTCGCGCCTCACGCTCGATATTTGATTTGAAAATCATTTGAACCTTGCGTTCCACGCTCGGTTCTGTGCACCGTATGATAGAAACAAAAAAGTTTGCACGCACTTACGGCGTGCGATTTGGTAAATACACTGAGCGCGCACTTTGTGCTTCGTGTTATATGTTCTTCATATACAAATTACTAAATTTGTATTTGATTTCAAATGAAAAATAATAATATAATTTAGGCTACAAATTTTATTAGTTAAAATTTTATTTCAGCTTGTGCCGTTTTTCAAAAAAGTTAATTTTTTCATTTTGAATATATTCATACAACAAAAATTGATTACAAGTTTGTAAATCTTTTTTGAATGCACAATTTTTGTTCATTTATCTGTTTTCGTACTTTGCATTGTTTCTTCAAAAATTTGATTTTTTTTTACTGTCAATGTTATTTTCACGAATAAAATAAAAACTACGCATCCTATTGGAACATGATTGACAACAAATTTGTACCCCTTCCTTCGATGAACAAATTTTGTTCCTGTCATTTTTTTCGTAGCTCGTGTTATTCGTCTAAAAATTTGATTTTTCTATTTTCAATGCTGTTTTTTACGAATAAAACAAAAACTACGCGTCATATCAAAAAGTGAATGCTAAGAAATTTGTAGATCTTTTTTAGGTGCACTATTTTGGTGAAATGATCTTTTCTCGTATCTTGCATAGTTTCACAGCAAAATGGAATTTTTGATTTTTCATTATTTTTTTGTGCGATCAAAATTTGAATTTTTTATTTTTCAAAAAATCAAAAAGTTTTTATGAAAATATTATAGGGTGTTCAAGAAGCAACGTTTTTCTCCTCTTGACTTTTTTTTATATCATGCGTTTTTTTTTTTATCACGAAAAGTCATTAGAATATTTTGTTCGTCATTTTGCGTACTACTAATAACCGTACATAGAATTTTCAAATCTTCAAAAAAAGTGGTCTCAAAAATTTTCAAAATGTGCTCACTTTTTGAATTTTCATCCAAAATGGCTGGTTAACGAACTCGTTCTTTCTTTTTAGGCCATAAAAAAGTGTGCCAAAGCTCAATCAAATCTGATCATTTTTTCGAAAGTTATCGTGGCTACAGACAGACAGACTACAGACTACAGACAGACAGACAACTTGGTAAAAATCGTTTTTTCTAGCTCAGGAAGTCTCAAAACGTGGAGATTTGATGAAAACCGACTATGTCAAATTTTACATAAAACTATGTAAAAATCTGCTCGCTGCATGGGCACATTCTCATCGCGCGTCGCGCGCGCGGCTCGCAAGTTTGAGCACGCCTGGGGCGCGCGTCTGCTGGATCTCACGCTTGGCGCTCGATAGCGTGTGTAGCAGGCTGCCGAGAGAACCTGGTAATTGACAGGTGAGTCTGCAAAGACGCAGCAGCCCATCAGCGCGTCCTGTCAATGGCCTGGATTGACTACCGGAAAGCTTTCGATTCGAGCTCTCATAGACTTATCATCTGTCTTTTAGAAAGCTTAAAGGTTCATCCACATATAGTGAGATGCATAAAGAGATTGCCACCCCTTTCGAAAACTGGATTTACTATCTCATCTGGAAATCATCGGGTGACAACTAACAACGTTACCTTCCAGAGGTAACGTTGTCAAGAGAAAGAGGGGTAGGGAGTGCAAATGAGGGAAGTAAAGATAGGAGGCGTAATGTGTAAGTTTGTGACAGTGTACAATAAGGATGGGATGGAAAGAATTAAAGAAAGGGTGGAAGACTTGTTAGGTGAAAGAGAGGAGGGTATGGTGGTACTGGATGGGGACTTTAACGCGAGGATGGGGAGGGAAGGTGGCCTTTGCAGGGAAGGGGAGAGCTTCGAAAGGAATTCGAAAGATAAGTTAATAAATGGAGGGGGAAATTCTAAGGGACTGGATGGAGGATAGAGGCTGGGCGGTGGCAAATGG
>CAKNYM010052739.1:511458-540826 GCA_932195095.1 Andricus curvator | reverse complement strand
GTTATTCATATAAATAGTTTAAACTTAAAAAATTAAATATTTTAGTATGTAAGCTATTAAGTTTTTTCAATTCTTGTCGATTTTGATAAACTATAAAGTTTCAGCTCAACTAATTTTGATAATAATTTTTGGAGGCCGAAGAGCTTTCTTTACATTTCACGTAGATGTCTAAAAAAGTACTTTTTTCTTTACTAATCAAATTGAAAAATGTTTCAACTTTTCGGAAATTCCAGTTACTGGATAAACTATTCCCATTGATTATTATAACAAATTTCATAAGAGAAACCTAAGCATAAATTATAAAAAAAAATATTTGAGGTCATAATTCTTTATTTAACTTTAGTTATTTGCATATTTGTTTTTACTTCTTCCGCTTTCGGCACAAGCCGTAATTTTCATTCAATTTTAATTTACAAAAGCTCGTTCTATTTCTTAAAAGGTTCTTTATAATTTTGAATATCACGATTTCAATAAATATTTTCAAAGAAATTTTCAATTTCAAAAACGTCTGACTAAAAATAATTGAACGTCTTAATTCTAAATAAAATAATTTCCATAAAAACGTGCCGAATATAATTGTGAAGAATCGTTCAAGGAATAGAATGAGTTTTTGTAACGACTTACGACTTTTGCCTTAAACGGAATGAATATTCAACAATATTTAAAAAACTACACTTAAATGAACAATTATGTCAATCCTTTGTCATAATGTAAATAATATTCCCTAGCACCTGCGATTTATATAAATTTTAATTTCCAATCGCTAAGCAAATCCTATTTGCAAAATAAATTTGAGAAGCTCCATAAATTGTCTGTAAAGTTTTTTTTTGAGGATATAGAAACTTTTTCATGTTGAAAATGTAGAATGCATCTGCAAAAAAATGTAAAACTTTCCATGAATGAAAATTAAATACAACACCTTGTATCTGTTGATTGCTATTCTTATTGTAGTTCCACGAAATTCGCTTTTCCTTAATGTCGATTGGGTAATTTGAAAAACTTTAAAGAAAGAATGTGGCCAAATCCACACACATAATTAAGAATTAAATTTCAGCTGAAGACAAAAATTTAATATTTAATAATGTAAGATCTGATTATTCAACCAAAGCAGAACTCAATCATAGTATTTGACATGAGTGAAAGTAACTTTATTGTCAAATATCAAACAAAAGTTGCATTTTCACAACAACTGCAAAATTAAAATTTTTTTTAAATCAAATTATTTAAATTAAAATAATTATTTTCGAAAACCAACAACTTTTTTTTCAAAAATCGCTGTTTTGAGGTTTGGAATTTTCTTCGACTAAGTTGAAGTTGGGGTTTGTTATTCAAAATCGCTCACAAGTTACAAGTACTTATGTAATTAATTTTCTTCACAACAAATGTCATCAATTTGTAAACGCTAATTATTTTCACAGTTTCGAAGCTTAAAAATTCAAAACTTTTTAAATTATTTATTCACCATTTAATCAGTAAGTTTGAGATTATTATAAATTTTTTGTTAAGAATATGGAAGTAATAAAATATTTAAAAATCAAAATTTAGCGTTCTCGAGTAATCGAATTTGCAATATCATGGTTGCTACAAAATCAAAGTTTCCAGACTTTCCCTGACTTGTTCCTGACCAATTTTTCATTATCCCTGATCCTGAAAAAAACTAATTTTTAAATCAGGAGGAGGAATTTTCAAGGAAAGTGTTCAATTTACAACCCAAATATATGCATTTTCTACCAAAATAATTGAATTTTCAACTCAAAAAAGACAATTTTTCAACAAAATAAACCAAATAGTTAAATTTTCATAAAAACAGATGAATATTCAACCAATAAGATTAATTGAAGGGTTGCAGTACATAACTGGATAATCAACCAAATCGGAATTTTTCAGGAGAGCGTAATAACATTCTGTAAAATTCCAAAGTTTACTCCCGAGCTGAAGTGTTTCTAAATTGAGGCCAAAAAAGTATGATTGAAAAATATTATCCGTTGCGAGAAATAGAATGTGGGCTTGGTTGCGAATCACGATATAAGGTGCAATTTTCAGTTGACACAAAAAATAAAAATTGACTCCCGATATATTGAGTTGCTAAATTTTGAGGAAATGAGTTTGATTATAAAAAGTTAACCAATTCCGAGTAAATCATTTAAGAATTTTCATAGTCAAATTTCATGGGTTTCGAAAATCGTCTTTGGATAGCGACTAAATATCTGTTTGTCATTTTAGAAAAATAATAAAAACTAGCTCCCGAAATATGGGAAGTTGAATAAGAATAAAAAAGTTTTCATTAAAAAAAGATTATTCTGTTCTGGGAAAATAAAGATTTAGTGTGATGGTATCGCACTGTGACAGACGATTTTTCGTTGAAAGTTATATAAAAAGAAGAAAGGTATATGTTTCTTTATAAATAAACGATAATAATTTTAAGAAATTTTGTTTCTGATCACAATGCAAAAAGTTAAGTAAAAAAAACCGTATAAAAGTGGCTTTTTGTAGAAAATGAAGAATTATGATTCGAGGTTGGAATTTTATTGGTACTTTGATGCTGAAAAATGTGACAAATAGTTTCATTAAAGGACTTTTTCTTCGAAAAAAAGAAGTATTTTATTGTTTTACTGCATTTGAAAACCTTTAGAAACAGAAAGTTGGTCAGAAAAAGGTATACAAAAATGTTAAAAGGTTATGCAATAAAAAGAAGAAGATGGGAGACAAGTACAGAGAGTCAGTTATCTGGATTTGAATTACCAATCTTTTTATTAGTATATTAAAAACGAGAATTTGAAAAAATCCTTTTAACACATCATGTATTTGATTCTTTCAGAATCGTTTATGCAAAAAGCCCATTTCGGAAAAAATGTTGGTTATACAGTTCTGTACTGCAACCCTTCAATTGTCTATCAAAAATTAAAATTAACTTTCAATCAAAAAAGATTAATTTTCAACAAAATCTATAAATTAAAAAAAAAGGTGAATTAGTCACCAGGAAGATCAATATTCCACCAGGAAAGAGAAATTTTCAACAAAGCAGTTGAATTTTCCACTGAAGAAGATTAATGTTGAACAAAACATAGAATAGTTAAATTTTTATTAAAACAATTAATTTACATCAACAAAAATTTCAACAATATAGTTTAATTTTGAATAAAAAAAGGTTTCCAACTGCAATGATGAATCATCAACCAAAAAAATGAATTTTTAACAATGTGTTTCCACTTAAAACTAAGTAGTTGACTTTTGAACCAAAAAAGGGTTTTCAGTTGCTATTCATGAATAGCGAAAATCTTTAAAATATAGTCAAGTCGTTATAGTAGGAACAAAATCCTGAGACCAACGTAAAATCGATAGGATAATTCGAGCAAGGACTGATGTAAAATACCCTGTAAATTTCAGATTTTTCGTTTTTCTTTCTAAGAGGTATTCTTCTTGAATAATAATAATTTTTAATAGAACTAGCAAAAATTAACCGTTTGAGGTGCATTTTGGTTTTTAAAATTATTATTAAAATGTTGATAATGGAATGAAAATATAGAAAAATTGATTTTTTTCATTTTTTGTAAAAATACCATTTTGACCGTTATTTAATAATAAAGCTACTTGTGCTGATGTCAAATCTGAATCGAAATACTGTTGCATGCGTCTGTCTTTATTACATAAAATGTTTTATATAAAATAACATAATTCAATACATTCATATGAAAAATATTTCTAGAAAACGTGGAAAATGGAATCTTATAGTAAATTCGTGTCAAATTCAAGAAGTCGAATATAATTCTACCTTGATGAATAGTTCATCCAGTAATACCTTGAAAATTTATTTTTCATCTTTTCTAAATATTAAAAAATATTATAAGTACGGTAAAATTTTTGAATATAATATAATAATTAATAGCCTGTTGAAGCATTGTTATTTAGGAAATTCCTTTTTTTTTTAAACTTTGTTCGAGGAACCGAAAGTCAATGCTTTTAAATTGGAGACAGGTTACGTCACGTTCACAATTTCATAATATGACCTTTTTTATCTGAATATTGTTGATAATGCTATGAATCATATTTTGTTTGACGAGACAAATATAATCTGCTGAATTAAACAAATTTCAAGTGAATGAAAAAAATGCTTTGATTCTTATTGAATTTACTGGAATTTTCCCGCTATTACAAAGAAACTTCCGCGAAGCATATAGAACGTTCTCTAATCATATAAAATTTTCTATAAAATCTATAAAAAGATGTTAGAGAACGAACCGAGTTTTGTCCTGAAGAAAAAGTAATTAGTGCTGATGCTTATTCAAGGCAAATCATTCTCACAAATTCTTCTAAATAATTGCAATTTTATATGGAAAATAAAAAATATATACAACCGAAACAAATTTTCAATATCAAAACCAGAACTCCGTTGAAAACTATCGTTTGAAGACCCTTAATATGTATCATTAATTTCGAGTCCATTGATCTATTCCAATTTCAAGAGCCGGAAAAATTCTCAATTCTCTTGAATTTGTTTAGACAATCAGAAGGCGATACTTTTAAATTGAGGCAGACTATGTCACGTTTAAAATTTCACAATATGACCTTCTTATTATTTCAATAGAATTAAGCATGTAACACAATCGCGTTATTTTATTAAAGTTTTCTATTTTTTACATTTTCCACTTCTATAACATTTGCCTACACTAAGGATCTTTTTCACGAAACAATCGAACAGGTTTTTGACAAGTTCTCAACGTATGACACAAAAATAGTATTGGGAAATTTCAACGCGAAAATTGGAAAAGAACCGATGTATAGGCCTACAATAGGGTCGGAAAGTTTGTATGACGTCAGTAATGATAATGGGACTAGAGTAATAAACTTTGCAGCTTCAAAGAACCTCGTTGTCAAAAGCACATTTTTCAAGCATACAGATATACATAAGGCCACCTGGACATCACCAGATGGTATCACTCACAATCAGATTTATCACGTTCTAATTGACAGAAGACGTCATACAAACGTTCTCGATATAAAATCGTTCAGGGGAGCGGATTTAAATTCAGACCACTTTCTCGTGATGGTCAAACTAAGATCTAGGCTAGCGTTAAGTAAGAAAAACAAGCCGCACAGAGCCAACAGTTCGTTTCAATATAGATAAGTTCAAAACAGCAACAGAAACATTAAATTATCAAGTTGAGATTACTAATAGTTTCGACGTTCTGCAAGAACAGATAGACGATAACGATAATTACGTGGAGGACTCGGAAACCCTGTGGAGCAATATGAAAAAGGCGATAAAGACAGCCGCCAAACTTACTATAGGTTTAAAGAAAGTAACCAAAAGCAAACCATGGTTTGACGAAGAGTGCAAACTTTGGTTTGAAAAACGTCGGAAGGCCAAACTAATTAGTTTACAAAATAAGTGCGATCAAACACATAAGAAGTATCTCGAGATTAGTAAAAGTAGAAATAGGCTTTATAGATGCAACAAAAAGGAGTGGGAAAAGAATAAAAGACTAGCAATAGAAACGCATAATAAACAAAATAACCCGCGTGAGATGTACAGGGGAGTCAATTTTATAAGGAAAGGCTTCCAAAGTAGAACGGAAGTAATGAGGGACGAAAATGGCAATCTAGTAGCCGATACGACAGAGAGACTGAATTTATGGAAAAAATATTTCGATAAGTTATTAAATGTACGCGAAGCCCCCGTTGAAGGTAATCTCGGTGAAATCCACACTGACGATCTACTAATTGATGATCCTACTGATGTAGAAATAGAAATGGCCATAAAGAAGTTGAAAAATAACAAAGCCGCGGGCATCGACGACCTACCGTCAGAACTGATAAAAAATGGAGGCCCTAGCCTCACAAGGCAAATTTGTAAATTAATACGCGCAGTTTGGAAAACAGAAATAATAATAGAGGTATTCCATTCCTCCGGCATGGAGGAATGGAATACCTCTATTATTATTCCTATCTTTAAAAAAGGCGATAAAACGAACTGTAACCATTATCGGGGAATTTCACTTGTGCCTTCATGTTATAAGATCCTGTCCAATGTAATCTTAAGCAGACTAACCCCTTTTGCCGAGGAAATCCATGGGGATTACCAGTGTGGATTCCGCCGAAACCGAACTACAAGCGATCAAATGTTTACAATTATATAACTGTTAGAAAAGAAATGGGAATTTAATGAAGTAGTGCATCAGCTATTTGTTGATTTCAAAAAAGCTTACGACTCTATTATACGCGCACGAATGTACTGGATCCTAGAGTTCTTGGGTGTACCAAGAAAATTAGTTAGACTTATCGAAATTTGCTTAAACGGCAGTAGGGGTAGAATACGCGCAAACGGAAATTTATCTGAAGAGTTTTCGATCCGCGATGGCCTGAAACAGGGCGATGCACTTTCGTGCGTCCTTTTAAACTTAGTTTTAGAACGCTTTTGGAAGTTAGCGAATCAAAGACAAAATATATGACCGTCGTCAGATCCGAACAAAGTAATGTAGGCGCGGATCTTATGGCCGGAAATATGAAATTCGAAAGGGTTAGCGAGTTTAAATACTTCGAGTCTATTATAACTAGCAAAAATAATATTAAAATGGAAATCAACGCGCGGCTGCACGCTGGCAATGGGTGCTATTATGCAGCAAACACACTACTAAAATCGCGATTGCTATCTAGAAACATCAAAGTAAGAATTTACAAAACAATAATAATGCCGGTCGTTATGTACGGGTGTGAAACGTGGGCGCTGATGAAAGGAGAGGAGAATAGGTTTAAAGTTTTTGAAAATAAAGTACTTAGAAAAATCTATGGTCCAAAGAGGGACGAAGAGACTGGTAAATGGAGAAAACTGCATAATGATGAGCTGCACGCTCTCTACGGGTCAACAAATATTAATAGAGTAATGAAAGCGCGTAAATTAAGATGGGCGGGGCATGTAGCAAAAATGGGCAATGCAAGAACAGTGGCGCAAGTTTTAAGAGGGAAACCGATTGGTAAGAGACCTCTTAGAGAAACAGATGGGAGAAAAATGTAAGGGATGATCTAAAAGAACTAGGACATGATTACTTTAACTGGATGGAGGATGCACAGGATAGAGATGCGTGGCGGTTTCGGGTAGATGAGGCGATGAACTTTCGAGTTCGAATCGCTAATCGATAATAATAATAATAATAACATTTTCCTAACTATGATACACAGTCCACACTTTTGTAGAAAGTACGTCTTTCTGGTTGAAAATGTGTCTTTTTCTGTAAAAAGTTGACCTACTTTCTTGAAAAGGAATTCTTTGGATGAAAGTTAATATATTCGGGTTGAAAATTTAATTGTTTTGTAGAAAATTCGTCTATTTGTTTGAAAATTCATGTCTTTTATTGAAATTTGTCTTTTTTGGTAGAAAATTGATCTTGATGGTTAGTTTACTTATCAGATTGAGCTTAGAAACATAAATAATAATTTGGAAAATTCAGATTGACCTGAATTTTGAAGCACCCGAAAGTTTGAAGTTTAGAAATGATGCAACATTTAAAAATTCCACATTCACAAATATTATTCAGGGTGGCCATGAGTCAGAGAAAACCTGGCAATCAGGAAAAAGTCAGGGAATTGGATTGGTCAGGGAAAGTTAGGAAATTCCTATAAGACTCACTTTAAATAATTGTCAAGGATAATAATTAATAAATCTGAAAAATTTATATTTAAATTTAAAATTCTTTTATCCCATTTATAAGAGGATGTCTGTTGAAAATGTTACAAGTTGAGAATAAGGTCTTTGAATATTAATGGTCAGGGAAAAATTAAGGAATTTTTAAAATGAAGTTTTGCGGTAACCCTGCTATAATATTGTTGTTAGTAATTTACTTGTCATGTATTTTTTTTACAGTTTCTTCCTCCTGAAGATTATCCTTTTATTTACAAATTTCATAGTTTGTTTCAAAATTTAACAATTTTGTTGAAAAGTCATCCTTTCTAGTTGAAAATTCGTCTTTTTTGGTTGAATATTCCGATGTTTATTTAAAAATTTGTCTTTCTAATTTAAAAAATCATCCATTTTAGTAAAAATTGCATCGTCCTTGGATGTCAATGCATCTGTTTGGTCGAAATTTCAGCGATTTTGTAAAAAAATTATCCCTTGTGGTTGAAAATTCAACTGTTTTGTCGAAAATTCAACTATTTCGTAGAAAATTCACTTTTTATTAAAACTCAAATCTTTTCTGGATGAATACTAAAATACATTTTTTCAAATTTGTCTCTCTGATTTAAAAAATCATTTATTTTTATAGAAATTTTCTCTTTCTTGGATAAAAATGCAACTGTTCTGTTGAACATTAATCTTCTTTGCTTGAGGATTAAACTTTTTTTCTTTAAAATTATTATGGTTGAACGACTTTGTTAAAAAATCATTTTTTTCTTGGAGATTAATATTTTTAGTTGAAAATTCATCTCTTTGATTGAGAGTTTAACTATTTTGTTAAAAACTGATCTTTTTCAAATAAATATTCAACTGCGTGTATACAAGTTGAAATACTTTGTTCAAAATTTTTTTTTTCTGAATTCATATCTTCTGGTTAAGTATTGCAATTTTTTACAGAAAATTCGTCTTTTGGCTTGAAGGTTCAACAATTTAGGTGAAATTTTTTTTTTATTCATTATCGAAAAATATTCATTTATTGAAAATTCGTCTTTTTGGTTTTAAAATTCATTCTTTTTTTAAATTTATTTATTTTTTTTTAAATATCAACCATTATACTTTTTTGTTGAGAATTCATCTCTGTGGGTAAATAATTACTTGAATAATTAGATTGTTAAAAATTTAAGTTATTTGTTAATAAGTTATATTTTATCGTAGAGAAGTAATTTTTATTGTTTAAAATTAATAAATAAGTTTAAAAATGTCAAATTTGTATCTGAAATACTGTTTTATTCTGTTTAAAAAATATTATATTTTGAAAATATTACGAGAATAAAATGCTCGTATTTGAATATTGATGAGCAGAAAAAATGAAAAATTGGTTAAGGAAAAATCAGGGGATTTTGAAAATTATCTTTTCACCCTACAAAGCTTGTATTATTTGAAATACGAAAAGTTTCCATGAGTTTCACGTCCCATATCTTAATATTTCTAGAAACCATAAATTACGTACAGTAATACTTAGGACTGACATGGGAAGTTTTTGAAACGATAATCGTCCGATCTGAATGAAATTTACTGTTCAGTGGTTTTTAAAGCCACTTTTTTTAAATTTGAAAATAAAATTTTCGAACAAAAAAATAATAATAAGGTGGCAGCTCTAATGTGTTTGAACAATTTGAAGGTTTGGTTGTTGTTTTCTTTACTCTACAGTGACTTAAATATTTTTAAGGAACCGCATATGATTACAAAAACAAATTTTTTTAAACTTGAAAATTGTGGCTTGTAGCTAAGCAAAGATTCCTGAAAAATATATTGTTAACAAGGCTGTGAATAAATAATGCTTCGACGTACGACAAAATGTTACGAAAGTTTAAAAGATCTAGTTTTTTAATCAGGCACAAGGGAATTAAGTATCAACTTGAGTGCTTAAAGAAGTATATTCTAGTTTAATAGCTTTTTTTCTCGCTGAATAAAAATTGGTGAAATTTACCTAACTGCTAGTGGAATTATTAAGATGGAAAACGTGAAATATAGAAAAGTTTAATAAAACGTAGCGACGGTGTGACATTGTTGATTCTATTGACACGATAACGTCATATTTTAAAATTGTAAACGTGACGTAGCCTGTCTCCGATTATACCTCCTCATTGTTTGATTAAAGATAAGAAAAAAATTTATTAAAATTTTAAAGTGACAAGGAATTAATGGTCTCCTAGCCAATTATACATATTTAGGGACTTTAGACGCTAATTTTCAACAATGTTCGGTTTTAAATTTTCAAAATTGGTTTCGGTTGTACATTTGAAGCCCTCAAAGGAAAAATGCGACACAGAAAGTTCTGAGGAAAAATAGTCTGAGTATGAAGTCTGAGGGCTTGTTTTTTTCAATTTGCCATAGAAACTTTCTATCATGTAGAAAATGTTGTAAAAATGATTTGCCTTAAATAAGGATGGTCTAGAGTCTCTGAAGAAGTTCATTTTTATTCTATACCTCTTTTTCTTACGCGAAATATACTTTATTGCCTATATGTATTAAAATGATCAAAACTTAATTCATTACGAGTGAAATTCTAAAAATTTGATGAGCGGAAATTAGGCTAGTAAAGATTAGTAAAAAATTAATAAATCGATTAGCTAAGATATTTTCGAATTTCATAGTGAAAAACAGCCAATTGCTTGATAAAAACATATAAACTCATTTTGGGACCGTATATAGTAATTTTTCAAGGTTTAAAACATGAGAACGTGAAAAATATGAAATTTCAATCAAACCACGCAATGTTGTAACATTACTAACTCTATTAAAACATTTATAATAATAATATAGGTATTTTTTTTACATACTTCAGACCAAATAAAAGGAGATTAGTTGTTGAATCCTTTATTGCACACTTTCGGTAGCCAACGTTTCGAAAACATATGTTTTCCTCATCAGGACAAGAAAAATTTGGAGTTCATCAACATCTTGAAATTTTTTTCCCTATAGATTCCTATTCCTCTTCTTCATTGCTTAAAAATCTTCATTTCCCAGTTAAATCTTGTTAAAAATTATTAATTACTTTAAATTGTTTTATGTATTCTAAATTTCATGCTTACAACAATAATAATTTAGTTAATTTAGTTAAAATTATATAAGAGACATAACATTCGTTATGCTCCATTTTTGCGAAGAGAAATTTATTTGGTCTGAAGTATGTCAAAAAAATATACCTATATTATTATTATAAATTTATATCACTCAGACAAACAACATCGCTCAAAACACCATCATTAATCTAACTAATATTATGTTTTGACATAATTTATGCTTGTCCTGATGAGGAAAACATATGTTTTCGAAACGTTGGCTACCGAAAGTGTGCAATAAAGGATTCAACAACTAATCTCCTTTTATTTGGTCTGAAGTATGTCAAAAAAAAAATACCTATATTATTATTATAAATTTATATCACTCAGACAAACAACATCGCTCAAAACACCATCATGAATCTAACTATCTATTAAAACAATAACAAGACCTTATTGAAAAATTGTTAACGAGAAACAATCTGTTACCATTTTCAGAGTATTGTCTTTTGATTGTTTGCACAAAGTTAAGAAAAAGAAGAACTTTTGTCATATACAATGAATGAAATTAATTTTGCATATTCAGGGTGCTCATGCGCTACTTTTTAACATAATTCTGTTTTCGATAAAAATTTTTTTTACGAAATCCCATTTAACGTCCAATAATCAAGTTAATGTATAGAATTCCTGAAAACAAAACAAGAATTCAACGATCAAATTTGGACAAACACCACAAAATGCTCCCATTGCAATTCCTAAAAACAAAAAAAATTTTATTTCGTTGCACAAAAATAAAAAAGAGGAAAGAAAAATGAGAAGGCAACCAACCACATCCCCTTCCTTCTCTTTTTTATTTTTATTTTTATCAAATCACAATATGAAAACATGCACAATATTTACCAACGTTTCGGTGCTCACATAGTACCCTTATCAAGGCAAGAAAAATTAGAGCAGTTAGGAACAGTGACGAAATAACGATGCTATCACCTCGATACCTGACAACTGAATGTGGGTCAAAACACAAATCAGTTTTTGAATTAATAGACAACTTATTTTGTTTTTTAATATAAAGCATTTCCATGAATTCTCTCTTTCTCTCATTACTTTCACTGTGTAAAATTTCAACATTATCCCAGTCAAACGCATGGTTAACATCAACAAACGCTCTCGTATGTCTAGCAAGAACACTCTTATAACAACGTCCTAAACGAACATCACTTTTGTGTTCCTCCACCCTAGTATTAAGAAGTCTGCCAGTCTGTCCCACATAAGTCATCTTACAGATCTTGCAAGTGATCTTGTAAACAACACCACCTTTTTCAAATTTAACCAAAAAAAGGAAGTACAAAAGTATCGAAAGAACTATATTCTCTAAATTCTTTCTGATTATCTGTAGATAAAATGTTATTTTGTTTGTTTGTGATTTGTTGAATTCTAATTGTGATATGTTGCTCAATCAACTTTTGTGGATAATGATTAAGAAAAAGGATATTCCTAACAATATTCAAATTCTCTTTGTGAAATGAAATGTGGGACAAACCTAGAGCTCTGTCAACTAAGTTTTTGATTACTGCAATTTTGTTTTGAAAAGGATGAGCCGAAAAGAAATTTTAAATTCTACCTGAATATTTACTTTTCCTATACCAATTGGTACTAATATTACCATCCTGACCCTTAATTACTTCTACGTCCAAAAAACTGATTCTATTATTATTCTCTATTTCATGGGTGAACTGAAGTTTTGAATGAAAACTATTAAAAGCAGCAAAAACTGCCTGTAACTTTTCTAGAGGAACACATAATAAGGTCTTTCCTCTTTTTTATTTTTGTGCAAAGAAACAAAAATTTTTTTATTTTTAGGAATTGCAATAGGAGCATTTTGTGGTGTTTGTCCAAATTTGATCGTTGAATTCTTGTTTTGTTTTCAGGAATTCTATACATTAATTTTTTACGGTTCTACAATATTCTATTTTTCCATAGAAAATTGAAATTATTCAAGGGAACGTGGATTCATAAAAAATATATTGCCTAACAGCCTGTGAATAAATAATGGCTTGCCGTACAAGAAAATGTGAGGAAAGTAAAGAAATGTTATCTTGTTTCAATGAAGAAAAAGAGTTTATGAAGAATAAACAATGTTATTAATGGTAGATGTAGATTTTGCAACAGTCTTAGGAACAAATATGCTTTCAACAAATCTAATCCCTATATAGATAATGTACGAGTTTTTAATTTTTTTGAGCAATAGATTCTGTGGTATATATATACCATTAAGCTATTTCCCTTTCGGCGAGCCTCTAGGGGTAAGCGTGACACTACCCGATTCGGGTAGTGTTTCTAGGTTGATAACTTGTAGTAAATAACTACAAGTGTGGGCTCACCACACCCACGGCCGTCAACAGCAACGCAGTAGTATCAGACGGTCACCCATCCAAGTACTAACCGCGCCCAACACTGCTTAACTTCAGTGATCTAACGGGAACTGGTGTTTCCAGCGTGGTATGGCCGTTGTATAACTGTGCAAATATGTCCACTTTGATAACAACTCATTTGTTTGTAACGCTGTACATTGCAAACGGTTTATACTACAAAAAAAACTGCAAGAGTAAGATTATTACCAAATTTTGTCATAAATAATGAAATTGTTAAAAAAAGTTGATTGAACAAAAACTGAACAGGATTTCGAAAAAATAACTAAGGTATTAGTAATCAGGAGACTTTTTTCTCATCTTTACTTCTCGGAAAACAACAACAAAAAACGAATTTTCGACAAAATATTGAAATTTTTAACCGAATAGTCTTTGGCAGCTCAATTTAACCTATTGATCCATTTATGTGTTTTGAGAAGCGGGCAGATTTTTTTTTGATTGAGAATGAATTTTTCAAATGAAAATGTAAATAATCCATTTTTGGTTTTTGAATAGGTATTTTCATTTAAAAAATTATATTTTTAGTTGATAATTCAATTATTTGATTACAAATTTACGTATTTTGTTGAAAGTTCATTTTTGTTGTTGTTTGAGAAATAAAAGTCAAAAAAAGTCTTCTGATTTCGAGCACCTTTCTTTATTTTGTCGAAATCCTGGTCAGTTTTTGAGTCAAACATTTTCGTAACAATTTTATGATTTATTGACAATTTTTTGTTATAAAATCATTCTTAGCATATCTAAGCAAGAACAAAACTTTTTGCTTCATACAGTTTTTTTGTAGTATAAACCGTTTGCAAGTTACAGCGGTGTCATAATTCTCCTTAAAACTGTTGCAAAATCTACACTTGCCATTTATTAAATTGTTTATTCTTCATAAATTCTCTTGTTTGCTTATTCATAAGAATTTTTATAAATAGAAACCGTCAATAACCAGAATTGATTAACATTTTTTTTATCAATCTTTGACACAAGATACAATTCAACTTCATCCTTATTCAAGGAAAATAATTTTTAGAAAATTTGCTACACAATTGTCATTTTCTATGGAAAAGTGGAAGGATGTACAACCGAAACAAATTTTAAAAATCGAAAAGGAAACTCTGTTCAAAAGTAACGCATGAAGAGCCTGAATGTGTATAATTAATTTTAGGTTTATTGATCCATTATTTATCAGTTCAAGATTGTAAAAAATACGCATTTTTCTTGAATTTGTTCAAACAATCAGAAGGCTATTTTTTTATTTTAGGAAACTTTTTTATTTTTCAAGTTTTGCATTTTCATAACCTCGCAAAAATATCTCGACTACTCGAATTTATGATTTTCTACTAATTTTTAGTGGCTCACTTTTCGCTAATCGAATCTGTAAAATTTCACTAGCCATTAGTCAAGTTTTACAACATAAAACTTTCTACTCTCGTGAGACTTTCTCGTACGATGTACCTTTATTTATTCACAGCATTCTAAACAATATATTTGTTTATAAATCTCCGATCACCTACAACCCACAATTTTCAGGTGATCAAAAATGTGCCTTGGCAATGATATGCGGTTTTTTAAAACTATTTAACTCACTTCGATTTCCAAAAACAGTGACTTAAAAAATCACTGAACAGTAAATCTAAAAAATGTATCGTTCTACAAAAAATATCACGCCAAAGTTACAGAAAATTACCAGAAGTTTCAGGAAATTTTTTCATTGCACTCTTGAACCAATATTCGGGTTTTTCGTACAAGATTTTCGGCCGGGCGTGCATTTCAAAAAAAGAAAATGTAAGTACACTTCTTTATGACTTGTAGAATCAGAAAAATTGATAATTTGTTTAAAAGTTTACAAATTTGAAATAATAACACAACCCACCTTCTGAAAACTCAAAATTATAATTTCCAAACCTATAATAATATTCAACAACCCCTAAGCCCACCACTAATTTTTTACTCGAACAGATCCGAAGAGTCTTATGGAAAGTCTCGAAAAAAATTTAAATTTAAGATAATCAGACAAATCACCTTTGAAAAATCCCACATAAAGTTCTAAAACTCCACAATAACATTCAACAACCCCTAATACAACCCCTGCCACTCTTACCTGAAAAATCCGAAGAGCCTCCTCGTAAAACACTCAAAAAAAATTTAATTTGAAGTAATCACACGAACTACCTTCATAGAACCCCAAATCATTTTCCCAACCACAGAAAAATGTTCAGAACCTCCTTAAGGCAACCCCTACCACTTTTACCTGAACAAATCCAAAGAACCTTTACGTAACACACTCCAAGAATTCTAAAATTTGAAAAATCATTAAAATAACCTTTAGAAACCCACAGTCATATTCTGAACCCCATGATAATATTTAACAACCCCCAAGAACATTCCTGATTTTTTACCTAAACAGATCCCAAGAGCCCACACGTAAAAGATTTAACAAAATTCAAAATAAGCACCTAAATCACCTTTAGAAAAGATGAGTAATTTCTTTGAAAGAAATTAAAGGATTCTTTTGGTCATCCGTTCATATCTTGATAATACATTTTATTTCAAAAATAAATAAAAGCGTCGATACATATTGCCGACGTTTCGACACGGCTTTGTGTCTTTCTCAAGGCTGAAAAATACACAATAGTTTTTTTGTTGTATTTTAAAAAGAAAGCTTAATATTCAAAAGTGAGACTTCGATCTAAAATATAGCTAATTATCTAAATACCTGTAAATGTAGAATACAATTAATTTTTGTTGAAATCAAGCTGCAGAGGTATAAACTTTCATTCTTGTTAAGAGTCAAAATAACGTCAGAAGATTTAAAAAAACTATTTGTTTATAACCTCATGCGCAAAAGAAGCAAATCAAGATTTTTTTTTTTTTTTTTTGATCATCTTATATCAAATCGGTCGATCACGTACGGGAATCATGGGATACTTTGCGCATGGAGATCATAGAGCTCATATAAGAGAAAGGATAAAAAAAGCAGCAGGGGTAATGAAACAGATATGGGGAATAGGAAAAAGAAAGTTTAACAAAAATTGGAGAATGAGAATCTGGTTATTTGATACGCTGGTATGGCCGGTATTAGGTTATGGAGCAGTGATATGGGGATGGAAAGAAAGGAAAGAGATTGAGAGTTTACAAGAAAGGTATATAAGGTGGACGCTAGGGGTAGACGGGAGGACGCCGGGATATATGGTGAGAGAAGAAGCGCTAAGAGATAAATTAAGTACTAGAGCGGGAAAGAGGGCATGGAATTTTGAGACTAAGCTCTGGGAGGGAAAGGGAGGGGAGTTAGCGAGAAAGTGTTTGATGGAGGTAGAGGAAAGGAGAGGGAGGGCGATGGAATTAACGAGATGGGAAGAAGAAAGGAGGGAGTTCTTTAAGGCTAGAGGTATAGAAGACGAGACTGAAGTCAACTATGAAGAATTGGAAAAAAGGGAGAGAGAAAGACAATTAATAGAAAGATGGGGGATGATTGAGCAATCAATATATAATAAATGGTATAAGATGATGAATAAGGAAGGAGTACCATAGTATTTAGAAAAGGGATGGGGAGAGAAAAGGTGGACCAGAATAGCAAGATTTAGATTGGGAAACGAGGTAAGGGCAGGTATGTACTGGGAAAAGAAAGAGAACAGGAAGTGCAGAATCTGTGAATGGGAAGAGGATTCATTCTTACATGAGAGCATGTATGGGAAGGATGTAGGAGACGAATGGAAGATAAAGGAAGCTGGCAAGAGAATGTGGTAAAGATTCTAGGGGAGGATGGTTTGGGGGAAGAGTGGATGTAGAGGGTGCTAGGGGAGCAAATGAGAAAGAATCAAGTTCCTTAGGGGACAAATCATGAATAAAGAAGAAGTACCGCTATACCAATTACGCATTTTCCGCCAATGTATGTGATGTTGCGAAATAATTATTTGAATTTAATTTTCAGAATTATATGTGAATATGTTTTAATTTTTTCTGAAATTACTATAAAAGGTTACTTATAAATCGAATGTTCAGAAATGAAAGTGTAAATTTAAAAAAAATTCAAAGTAAAAATTGTTTAAATGCCTGAATGAAAATGATAGTTGAATGCTTTTTATGTTGTCAACAGATGAATGAATCATTAGATGATCAATTTTTTTCAATATTAAATTACATAAAGATTATATTTTAATTTATTTAAATTAAGTACATAAATTGATTATTTAATTGAAGGCCATGTGATTGAATATTGACTATAATTTTTATCATAAAAGATTATTTATGTTTGAAATACTTCTATTCCAATCGTATAATTTTGGTAAATTTTTCGATGTTGTGAAATAAGTATCTGAATTCTGCTTCCAATATTATATGTACATATTTTTTACTTTTCTGTGGAATTAGTTTAAAAGGTTATTATTAATTCAAAATTTCAGAAAAATATAAAGTAAAAATTATTGGAATGTTTTTATTAAAATAACTGTTTATTGCTTTTTATGTTGTGAAATGATTAATTAATATATACATATATTTTGAATTTTTCTGGAATTAGTTTTAAAAGTCATTAATAAATTAAATGTATAGAAATGCAATTTCAAATGAAAAAATATATTTTAAATGTTTCAGTGAGAACGATTGTTTAATGCCTTTTTTGTTGTGAACTAATAAATTATATATTAACTGATTCTATTTTATAAATAAATTAAATTTCCAGAAATAAAAGTTCAAATCCTTCATATGAAAAAAGGTAACCTCCATCTTGTGTAAGATTGTAGTATAGAAGGAATCGTTATGTGATCGAATATTGGATATTATTTGTATAATAAAAGTTTATTTATATTTAAAATACTTCTATTCCAATTTTATAATTTTAAAAATTATGTAAATGTGTTTTAAGTTTTTATGGAATTAGTTAAAAATATTATAAATAATTGAAATTTTCAGAAAAATATAAGATAAAAATTATTTTTATGTTCTGAACAGATGAATTAACTATTATTAACTATTGAATGATTTATTTTTTTCAAAAAAGTGAATTACATGAAGATTTACTTTGTATTGTTTTCAATTGAGTCACGTAAATTGATTATTTACATTAAGGTTATGTGATTTAATATTAGCTGCTATTTTTATGATAAAAATGTATTTTTTCTTTAATATATCTCCATTACAAAGATATAATTTTTTCAAATGTTTGTGATGTTGTGAAGTGAGTATCCGAATTCAATTTTCAAAATTATATGTGCATATATTTCAATTTCTCCTGGTATTACTTTGGAAGTTTAATAATAATTTAAATTGTCAGATAAATATTAAATACAAGGTTATTCTAATATTTCAATGAAAATAATTATTAAAAGCTCTCTATGTTATGAACTCATTAATTAAATATTAACTGCTTCTGTTGAAAATTACATTTTCTGGAATTAGTTAAAAGATGATTAATAAATTAAATTCAATAAAATAAAATTCAAAATTTACAGAAAAATATATATAAAGTGAAAATTATTTAAAAGTTTCAATGAAAGTAATTTTTTCATACTTTTTATGTTGTGAACTGATTAATTAAGAATAAGCTGAATAATTTTGTTCACAATATCAAATTACATTACGATTGGAATTTAATATTCTTTGATTAAGTAACATGAATTGATTATTTATTTTGAGATTATCTAATTGAATATTGGCTAAAATTTGTATTCTAAAAGTTCAGTTATATTTAAAATAGCCTTATTCCAGTTACGTAAATGTCAAATTGCTTCTGAATTTGCGAAATGAGTATCTGAATTCAATTTTCAAAATTGTATTTACAAATGCTTTTATTTTTCCTGGAATTAGTTTGTAAGGTTATTAATAATTCAAATTTTAATAATAATATAAAGTGAAAATTATTTAAAAGTTTCAATGAAAGTAATTTTTTCATACTTTTTATGTTGTGAACTGATTAATTAAGAATAAGCTGAATAATTTTGTTCACAATATTGAATTACACAAATATTGAATTTTTATTAATTTTAATTAGATAACATAAATTGATTATTCACTTCAAGGCTGTGCTATTGAATATTGGCTATAATTTTTATACAAAATTTTTTTTAATACCTTCATTATAATTATATAATTTTTCTAAATGTTTGCGATGGTATGAAATGATTATCTGAATTCAATTTTCAAAATTATATGTACATATGTTTTGATTTTTCATAAAATTTGTATAAAAGATTATTAGTAATTTAAATTTAAGTAATGCAATTAAACATTTTGAAATTATGAATTCAAAATTAATTGAATATTTAAATGAAAATATTTGTGTGATGCTATTTATGTTTTCAAATGATTGATTAATTATTGATTCTACTAGAACTTTAATTTTCTGGAATTTTTTTAAAAGCTTATTAATAAATCAAAATATTCAGAAATGAAGGTCAAAATTAAAAAAAAATATGGAGTAAAAATAATTTGATTGTTTCGATGAAAATAATTGCTTGAGGGTTTTTATGTTGTGAACTGTTTAATCAATTATTAGCTCATTAATTTTAACCACAAAATTGAATTACATAAAGATTTAGTTTCAATTGTTTTAAATTCAGAATCATAAATTGATCATTTACTTTCAGGTTTTGTAATTGAATAATGGATATAATTTGCATAATAAAAGTTTATTTGAATTTGAAATACCACTAATTACATTATTTTTGAAATGATGCTGATGTTGTGAAACGAGTGTCTGCATTCAATTTTTAAAATTATATGTGAATATGATTTTATTTTCTCTGAAATTAGTATGGAAGGTTACTAATATATTAAATTTTCAGAAATGATAGTGCATTTTTTTCTCAATGTAGTATACCAATTATTACAATCTTTGAATGAAAATTATAGTTGAATGTTTCTTATGTTATAAACAGATTAATTAATTATAAGCTGATTATTTTTTTCAACAATTTTAAATTACATGATGATTGAATTTTAATTGCTTTTGATTAGGTAACATAAACTGACTATTTACTTCAAGGTTCTATAATTGACTATTAACTATAAACTGTATAATAAGAGTTTGTTAATGTTTATAATACCTCTATTCCAATAATATATTGCTTCCTCATAGAGAGAGGTTTGTAATGACCTAAATTTTCAAATATACTTTTTTGACATATTTTGATATAATTCGACCCAAGGAGCTCGAAAATAAAGTTTTAAAAAAATGTCCGTGTGTGTATGTGTGTGTGTGTGTAACTTTTTTCTGTTCACCATATCTCGAAAAGTAAAAGAGCTATGATCATGAAATTTGAATTAAGTGTAGCTCGGATTGATATCCAGGTCTGATAGGATTCTGAGGTAGATCGCCTATTTAGAAATAGTTTTTTCTTGTGTTTAGAGATTTAAAGAAAAAACTTTTGCTTTGTTTATATAAGAAAAACTTTTTTGATATTTAAAATACAACAACACGATATCTAGCTTATTTGTTCACGTCTATGAAACGCATCGGTCGACCTATTGTTGAAACTTTTATGACCTACCAGTACCGATTTATGAAGTTTCAAAAAATGGTGTATTCTGTTTATATAGGAAAAATTTTTTCGATATTCAAAATACGACAATATTACATGTAAAGTATTGCTTCGCGTCCTTGAGACGAATCGATTGACCTATTGATGAGTTTTATATAACCCACCAGTACCGATTTATGAAGTTTCAAAAAAATGGTTTATTCTGTTTATATGATAAAATTTTTTTTGATATTCAAAACACGACAATATTACATCTAGAGTTTTTGTTCACGTCCTTGAGACTCATCGATTGACCTAATGGTGAACCTTTTATGACAGAACAGTACCGATTTATGAAGTTTCAAAAAAATTGTGTATTCTATTTATATGAGAAAAACTTTTTTCATATCAGAAGTACTACAGTACTGTCTCTGAAGTGTTTGTTTGCGTCTTCGAAACACGTCAAATGACCTATTGACAAACTTTCCTATGACCTCTTATGATCTAGCAATACCGTTTTATAACTTTAACAAATATATTGTTTATCTTGTTGGCATAAGGAAAACTTTTTTAGTATTGGGAATACAACTAGAATGTATATCATATATGTGTTCGCGTCTTTGATACGCGTGGATTGATCTGTTGGCGAACTTTTGAAGACCATTATTGATTAATAATGGAATAAAAAATTGCTTATCAGAAAGTGTTAAGACAAGATACATTGTTTCAATGAGATTTTAATTTGAAATATAAAACTACCGTGGGTTAGAAAGTTCTTCATTGTAACAGAACACATCAATTTACATTTTGATGGGCCCTCTGATTTTCTGAAAATAAAATTTTCGGAAAGACAGAAACATAAGCTTGAAAAATATTGAAAGTGTACATTTTTTTCTTTTATTAGGGAAAACCTCCCTCTATGAGGAAGCAAATTTATTTGATACTTATGAGGAAGCAAAATGCTCATAAAATGAGCACAAATAAATACACCCATAGTGAATACGCCCATAATACTTCGCAGTCGTATTTTTTAAAATTTTGGGATGTTGTGAAATCAGTATCTGAATTTTCATTTAAATATGAAGTAAACATTATTTCAATGATTCAATGAAAATAATTCTTCACAGCTTTTTGTGTTATAAAATCAAGAATTTTATTGATAAAGGAATTTGAAGGAATAAATAGTGATTCGAAAATTGAGTAAAGGAGAAACATGAACACAAAAGTTAGCGCGCGCTTGCGCGCGCACGTAATAGTCTAGTACTACATAAGTATGGATCGCAACCAAGGTCGGACATAGGTGAGTGGACCACGAATTCAAGGAGATTTGTTATTCTAAAGGAACACTACACCTTGCTGATCAAATTTAGGAGAGAATCCATTATTCCTGCACATATAATTAATTCTACGAGAAATTTTAAATTACATAATTGTCATTATAAAGTTTACACTCAATTTGAAAACGCAAAAAGATTGTTTCAAAAACATATCTTAAATTGTGACATCAAAAGCACAATAGACAAAATTTCTTATTTAGCTAGATACACCCCAGATAACAATATGCGCACACGGTGCCACGCACGGTGCAGGCATGAGTGCGAATAAATCGTCCCGCGTGTCATGCAGTTCACCAAACAGATGTGTCCGCATATGCGTGACATATGCGTCGCACGTCGTGCGAGTATCACGCGTGTCGATGAAGTGCATCCCTTCTGCAAAGATGGTTTTTAAACGATCCCAATCGTGTCTATCCTTTCTTTCTACAAGGGCATGCTGAAACTGCACATTATTTTATGCTTTTTTATGTTTTTTCATATATACACGTGGAAAAAGTGAGATTTTACTTAACCTAACTTTCAATTTTCTGCACGCGTGCTTGAAGCGTGCGTCGCACGATTGTTATCTGGGACTCTATTTTTAAAACATCGTTTAATCAGAACAATTAATGAGGACTCATTACACAAGTTTTTTGAGTCTCAGGATTTAAATTTAAATAAGTTAAAATATGACAAAAGAGATTCTTGTATCAAGAACTTCTTGCCGCGCTCAATAGATGTACTACGATCTTTGCGTTAATTTTTACCTGAGAGTTGTTGTTTCTGTTTAATTTCTACATTTTCTATGTCCTAACCTTAGCTTCCGTTTTCACGAATTATTTGTTTGGTAATGTCCTTCGAAAACAAATTTACAATTTGAAAAGTTGATTTTTCTCGTTCGTTTGCCTGTCTTCGTTTTTTTAAAAATGTAGAACAATAAGTATTTTAACTTTCGCTTCTTTTGCATATGAGGATATAAACAAATAGTTTTTTTTTTTAATCTTCTGACGTTATTTTGACTCTTAACAAGAATGACAGTTTATACCTCTGCAGCTTGATTTCAACAAAAATTAATTGTATTCTACATTTACAGGTATTTAGATAATTAGCTATATTTTAGATCGAAGTCTCACTTTTAAATATTAAGCTTTCTTTTTAACATACAAAAAAAAAACTATTATGTATTTTTCAGCCTTGAGAAAGACACAAGGCCGTGTCGAAAAGTCGGCAATATGTATCGACGCTTTTATTTAATTTTGAAATAAAAGGTATTATCAAGATATGAACGGATGACCAAAAGAATCCTTTAATTTCTTTCAAAGAAATTACTCATCTTATCTATATCACGTTCGAAGAAAGTCGGATCCTGACAACAAACAAATTTTGGAGTTCTGAATAAGTACTCAAGATTTTTTGTTTTTTGATCATCTTATACCTTTAGAAAAGCCTACGTTATATTGCCAACCCCATGATAGTATTCAACAACCCCCGAAAACGACACCTAACACTTGAGCCTGAAAAAATATTGAATACTTTACGCAAAACATTCAAGAAAATTTGTTAATATTGTTTCCTAAAAAATTATGTAAAATAGTTTCACATTCGTAATTCTTTATTTTCATATTTTTGAAAAAAGACTAAAATAAAATACGTAGAATTCATGTCATGCCTAATAGCACAATAGGTTTGAACTAAGAATAACAACCATTTTCGTAAATTAAATTTCTGCCACTACTTAAGAAATTTTTAAGGAATAATTTTCACACGATCACTTCTGAATTTTACCCCCAAACTTTTATTGTGCCCTAAAAGTGCCCCGAAAAATGTAAAACAGCTTCCTGTGAAATTCATGATAAAGACTGTTTTTTTTAGTAATTATCTTAACATAATTTATTTTATTTTATATAGTATTGTTTTTAAAAAAAGTTGAGTTTCAAAGCTGAAAAGATGATAGAAAAAAATAGGTAAATTTTAAAACAAAAAATAATTTACTTAAACGACTAACAGTTGCATTTCCAACCAAATAGTTGAACTTTCAAGACGAAGGGACAAATTATCAAAAAATAGTTCAATTGCTAATCAAATTTGGTTAATTTTTAACCAAAGAGATGAATCTTAGAGCAAAATAGTGATGTTTGAAATCTTCAAAAATCTACATGTTGTTTTAAATTTTTTTAACATCTTTTTAAGTTTTAAATTATTTTTGAATTTTTTCAAAACTTCTAAATATCTTTTAAACTTATACCAATTTTTTCCTAATTTATAACTGTTTAATTTTTATTTATTCATCAAAATTTTCTTTTATTTTGAAATATTATATTAAAATTAATTTTCCAAACAAAAAATCATTTAAAATTTTCCCGGGAATCTTACGACAATTTTTATATTATCTTAGAACCTTTTAAAATCATTAAAAGCTTCAAAATTTTATTTAAAAACTTCTACATATCTCCTCAACGTACTCGAATTTTTCCTAAATGAATACATTTTTATCTGTATTTATACATCGAAATTCAACATTTTCACTTACAAATAAAATTTTTCTGAATTAGAACAATTAAAATTAATATTGTAATGTCCAAAGTTTAAGTTGAGTTCTTCGAAATTTTAACGATTTAACGCTTCATGTTTCAAACAATTCAGTTTCAAATTGTTTAGTTGTGAATATTGAATTTTTAATTGTTCATTTCTAATGAACAGTCAAACATTGCTGACTATTAAAAAATTGTTCTTTTTCTTGGTTGAAAATTTTCAATTTGAATTCGTTAAAAATGGTATATTTTAGACTGAAACAACAGATAGTTTGAAAGTTCGAATCGGAAGTTTACATTTTATTAGTAACTACTAAGGCTTTGGAATTGAAACAGTTCAATTTTTAACTTGAAAATCTGTAAATTGTTTGATTTTAACAGATTCAGAACCGCCCTATAAAATGCATAAATTATTGTTCAATTTTGAATGCACGAACTACAGTCCACTTTTTAAAATCATTAATTAAAAAACTGCATTTTAAAATTCTTTTAATTGAAAATTTACCCTTAAAAATGAAAATCTAAAATGGAAAATTTGGATAGTCAAAGATTTTAAAATTACACATTGTAAACTGAATGATTTCATAATTGAAAAAGTTACCAATTCAACTCAGCATTCAAAAAGAAGTTTAAATCAAACTTATTTTAAATTGCATTATATATCTTGTGATATGAAACTTGTGATATTTCAAGTGATTGGATAGATTTTTCTTCTAAAAACTTGTAAAAATCGCGGTCAAAAAATAAATTCACTGTCATTTCCCGGTCTCCACAAATTCCCGGTCATTTCCCGGTTTCCCGGTCCAGCGGCCACCCTGAATTATGATGTTTCAGAATATAATTATGCTTCTTCAATGATAATACGTATTTCGTGCTTGGTGGCTTAACAATTTTTCTTCAAAGAAACAATTAAAATAATATATAGTTGAATAATCCTAACATTGATGTCTTTTAATTAAATTTCTATTCAATACAGTAAACACACTTTATTGTTTTTAAAAATATTGATAAATTTCAAAATAGTAAGCGAAGTTTTTTGCTTCTTTTTGAAAGTCCCATGGAGGACATGGTATGGTAGATGAGTAGAATAGTGGAATAGTTTTGACCAATCAGGTTATTGCAAATACTCTGCCAACCACATCATTAGTCAAAACTATTCCACTAATCTACTACCATGGGACTGCGCCCTGAGTTCACTCCCTGTTCACCTTAAATGGTTATTCACAATAAAATGATGTCTCCTCTGCATCCATGAGAGACTTCGAAACCCTGATTGGCTGCGAGAATTACATAGTTATGGACATTGGCAAGTGTTGTAACAACATTGGTTGTAACATTGATATATGTATATTGTGAACTTCAATTATCTGATTTGAAAAATTTGAGTCTGGGATTTGGGGGGGGGGGGTGTCAAATCCGGGTGAACCCCCATGGCTACGGCCTTGCTTACCATTGTGTACCTTAGGGAATTTCGTTGTGTTTCTGTGAGTGCACAAGCATTGAAGAAATTATTTTTAACGCGAATAGTAAACTGAAATATATGGAATGCGTACATAATTCTAGGCTGTAAATTATAGCCTATTCATATGTTTGACAATAGTACCTGCTCAATGTTTTAATAAAGTTGAAAATGTTCCAGAATCGTATTCTATTAATAAACCTTTATTTGATCAAAAAGTAATAATTTTCTTGGTTTCGACTAATTTGTAGGTATGCCAGGTGAATTACGCATACGTATTTCGTAAATTTGATGTTTCTATAGACGACAGCGGAAACTACACAGTAAAAACTAGGCATTCATTTTTATCTGGGATCCTTTTTTGGGCGTTCTAATATGATCTCACAAATAGTCTATTTTAGTAGCAGTTTCTGTCTTTTTTAGTTTGCTAACTTCAGATTGATAAATGATCCGAGATAACGAACTAAATTGATTCAGAGGATGCATTGTTTCAATTGTTCCAAACTTCAATCTTACAAAAACCAAAAAATAGATGAAAAGATCAGGGATTAAATTATTACTGAGTTTCTATGAAAGTCAGTAAGAGAAGGTTTTCTGAGTCTCAGCATACACATTTAAGGCAAAAATTCCAAAATTCCAAAAGTGGACTTGAATCTAGGAAATATGATTACACTGGTAGATTTCCATAGAAGTCGAGTGCGAGAGGGTTTATCAAGTCATAGAACACAGAATTTTACCCTAAAATTTTTAAAATGGTATTAATTTGGCAGATTTTCATGAATTCTAAAACAAAGGAGTTTGTCGAGTCTCAAAATACGAATGTATACCCCGAAAAAAACCCTCGTATTGACTTTCACAGAAATATACCAGATTAATAACACTTTCAAAACTGATGTCAGCTTTTTGAATTTTGGGCCGAAAATTCCTTTTTTCTGACTCAGAAAACGATCTCTTACAGACTTTGATGAAAATTTACCAATTAAATAAAATGTTCAAAATTTGTTTCAACTTTTTCAATTCTAACACTAAAATTCGGATTCTGTTACTTAAAACCCCACCTCTTACTGACTTTCATCGAAATTTACCAATGAAATAGAATTTCCAAAACCTAGGTTGCTATATTAAATTCTTGAATTTTAAAGTATTATATGAGACTCCAAAGTCCCCTCCTTTCCCATTTTCATGAAAATCTATCAAGTTAATAACATTTTACCAATTTAAGTCAAATTTTGGAATTTTCTAATTTTGGCCCCAAATTCCTTTTCTGTGCCCCGAAACCCCCCGTACTAACTTTCATAGAAATCAAATAATGTAATGAAATTTAAAAATTGTTAACTTAATTTCTTGAATTTTTTTATTTTGACCAAAATCTAGACAACCACCATAAAATGCTCCTATTCTGATTTGATAATAATAAAGTTAAAAAAGACGAAAAAAATAAAAAAAGAGAAGGAAGGGGATTTGGTTGGTTATCTTCTCATTTTTCTTTCCTCTTTTTTATTTTTGTCCAAAGAAACAAATTTTTTTTGTTTTTTAATTACAGTAGGAGTATTTTATGGTGGATGTCCAAATTCGTTTGTTGTATTCTTGTTTTTATTTTCAGGAATTCGATACATTAACTTGAATATTGAACGTTAAATAGGATTTTGAACTTTATTTTAATCTAATTTAAAATTCTTAAATTTTAACCTAACAATTTGACTACATTTTCAAAATTTCAGTCAAATGTTTTAGTTTTTGATTGTGGACTCTAAATTCCTTTTCTGTGCTTCGAAAACTCCCCTTGTACTAAGTTTCATGAAAACCCAGTAATTTAATAAAATTTTCCAAATTTAAGCCGTTTTTTTAATTGTTCAATTTTTACCCCAAATTCCTGTTATGTGCCCCGAAAACCCCTCGCACCGAATATCATGGATATCTACCAAACTAATAACATTTTTTAAATTTCAGTTAAATTTTTAAATTTTGACCCCTGATTCGTGCAGTGCGCCCAGAAAATCCCCTCGTACTAAGTTTCATTAGAAATCTACCAAATCTATAAGATTTTCAAAATGTTGGTCAAGTCTAAATGCTGCCACTATAGCAGTTGATATCGGCGTCGTAATACAGACTCTTTGATTAAAATTATGTTTCAAGAATCAATTTAAATAACTTCAACAGCAAAAATTAATACCTTCAGCTAATTTTTTTGTATATTTTTTATCATTTGAGTGACTCAAAATATTCAGGAGTTTATATTTAGGTGAATTTGATGTTTCAAATAATTCCGACTGCTTAAAATTTTGTATATTGGACTTAAAAGTTGTATGAACGAGTTGTTTTGAGGAACCTGCAAATTTTCTAGACAATTAAATATAGATTGAAAAATTAACTTGTGAGATTTTGAATGCATGGAAATATTGCTTGAAAATTATACAAACCAGTTGATTTGAGAGTTATACCATTTTTAAAAGTATCCTGATTAAATTTTGGACATAGCCCTAATTCAACATTTCTTTTTCAAAGATAGTCCTTAATAGGATCTTAGAAACCGGCGTAGCATCAAGTTGACATGGACAGAAAATTTCAGTATTGAGTGAATTTAAAAGTCAAAAAGATCTAACAGTTGGAACGCGCACGACATTCACATGTCATTTCGGGGTTACGTTGGTTTCTAACCTTGAGAGTTTAGAATTTGTTTTATCAGATTTAGTTGCTGACAGCTGATTCTCATTTCGAGCCTATTTCAATCCACAAATCGACCTTATTTTATTAGATTGGCGGATTAAATTGAAGTGCAATTGTTTTGTTGCGTGAACTGTTTTAATACCGAATTAAGTTTTAAATCGAATCCTAGTTCTTACAGTGTAGAACGAAAAATATTAATTTGTTTGTTATCGAAAATCGCGAGTCGACTTTTCGAAATAGGGAAAGAACAAAATATAAAATTTTGCAGTTTCATTATTTTTCAATAAACTTTGTTTCTGTATATATAAATATTCATACAAGATTTTATAACCGCGTAAACAAAGTGTATTTTGTATCTTCGAAATTGACTGAAAATGGAGCAACCTACCACCTCCTTTAAAAAGATGAGTTTTTCTTCATTTTATACCAATTTATATTAATTTCTGCTGAAGTAAAATTTTTCTTCATGTAATGATAGAAGTGAGGTTGGGGGGGGGGGGTAAATCGTTCAAGACATTTTGAGGTGTTGGAAAACTCGAAAATTAAACTGATGGCGTCTCCCTTCACGCCTTATTTTCAAAGAATCCTAAATGCATTTTTAAACTCTCCCAAAAACAAAAATATAATATTGCAGTTCAATTAATATAACTATTTTAATATTGCAAGCAGGAGAAAATTTAATATATGTCTATATATAACTCTTTTTCAAACCTCAAGAGCCTATTTGAAGAAAATAATAAGGCTTCAGGGAATTTCAAGGATTTTCAAATATTTTAGGATCTTTTTCCGCTCTCCATTAGTAGGAATTTTCAATTGATTTTGATGGTTTCGAAGGAATTTCAAAATTTTT
>CAKNYM010052739.1:462371-491458 GCA_932195095.1 Andricus curvator | reverse complement strand
GACAACATCCGCGTATTCAAAAAGAGAGAGTACCAGGCTATTGCATAGTAGCAGTTTGACCGAGGTTGGCAGATATTGTCTAAACGGATTCAAAGTTCGTAATCGGAGGTATGCTGCCTGACATTTAGAAGATACATGAGCATTGGATTCCCAATCCTGTCCTGCCGTTAGTCCTAGCTTTTTCGCTTGCTGCACATATTCTAAAGTAATAGCATCCAAGCTAATGATTGGCAAATCTAACAACCTTATATTATTACCTATGGTCAGCAGCGAGGACTTTGTGGGATTTAATATCAGAGCATGCGCCCCAGACCATAAAACCACTGCGTGAAGAATTCTGTTGAGTATAGTCCCCGCGATTTCTACGTCCTCTAGTCTACAATGTATATAAAACTGTGTATCATCTGCATACATATGAATACGAACTTTGAGCTTATTTTTAAACTCTTCCTTCAGTTTATCCATTACATCATTTATTATATCTGGCAAATCATGTGTGTATATGATAAAGAGAGTCGGACTCATCACTGCACCCTGCGGGACCCCAACGTTCAAGTTACGGAAACTCGATACACTTCTATATAAAAAAGGAGTACCGCATCGTATTTCAAACATACTTATGCTGACTTGGGACGTTTTTGAGACGATGATGGTCCGATAGGAATGAAATGTACTGTTCAATGGTTTTTCAAGTCGCTATTTTTAAACTTGAAATCCAAATGAGTTAAATAGTTTTAAAAAACGTCATACCATTGCGAAAGCACATTTTTTGATAACCTGAAAATTGTGGGTTGTAGGGGAGCGGAGATTCATGAAAAATATATTGTTTACAATGCTGTGAATAAACAATGGTTCGCCGTACGAGAAAGTCTTACGAGAGTAAAAAGTTTTATATTGTGCCAGGGATTAATAAAAAAAATCCAAATAATCTACTTTCATAATCAGGCACGTGGGAAATAAGTACCAACTTGAGTGCCTGAAGCATTATATTTTAGTTTTTAAGTTTTTTTGATCTCTGAATCAACATTGGTGAAATTTAAATAATAGCTAGTGAAATTTTACAGTCGATCAGCAGAAAGCTAGCGACTACAAATTAGTAGAAAATTATAAATTCGAGTAGTCGAGACATTTTGCGATGTTATAAAAATGAAAAACTTGAAAAGTAAAAAAGTTTAGTGAAATAACTTAATGGTGTAACATTCTTAACTCTATTCAAAGAATAAGAAGCTCATATTGTGAAATTGTAAACGTGACGTAGTATGGCAATTATATAGCAAATTTTGTAAAAATTATTGTCCTTGAATAAGGATGAACTTGAATTTTATCTTGTGTCAAAGATTAATAAGAAAATTTTTTATCAATTCTGGTTATTGACGGCTTTTATTTATAAAAATTCTTATAAATAATGAAACAATAGAATTCATGAAAAATAAACAATGTAATAAATAGCAGGTGTAAATTTTGCAACAGTTTCAGGGGAAATTATGATAGCGCTGTAACATGACAATGGTTTATAATACAAAAAAAAATGCATGAAGCAAAAAGTTTTGTTCTTGCTCAGATTTTATGAAAAAAATGTTAATAAATAATCAAATTGTTACAAAAATGTTTGAATAAAAAACTGACCAGGATTTCGAAAAAATAACCAAGATGTGCAAAGTCAGAATACTTTTTTTACCTTTGATTCTCAAACATCAACAATAAAAGAAATTTTCTAAACAATATTTCAATTTTCAACAAAAGAGAGGAAATTTTGACTGAAATGATGAATCTTGAAGAACAATTGAATAAATTCAAAAAAAGAGCTCAACATTCAACAAAGCAGGTGAATTTTAAAGCAGAAAGATGAATTGTTAACCAAGAAGATTAATTTTCTTTAAAAAAAAAAAAGAATTTTCAACAAAATGTGTAAATTTTCAATCAGCTTGAATCAGTTGAATTATCAACTAGAAAAGATAATTTTTTCAATAAAAGTATTTATTCAAAAACCAAAAATGGAATTTTTTCGAGAGTTATCGTGTTTACGGACGGACGGATAGACAGACATGCGCCATCGCCAAAACTTGATTTTCGGCTTCTGGGGGTCTCGAAACGTGTAGATCTGTTGAAAACTGTGGTGCCAAATTTCGAAAAGTTCTAATACTGAAGAATGTAATAAATTATAACAATTTTGTATCTCCTTCTAGGGTGGACGACTTTTATTTATCAAATGTTATTTCGTACCTTTTGTCGTTTTTCTACAAATTTTTCATGTTTATTTTATTTGTTATTGTCTACGATTAAAACCAAAAGTACGCGTCCTATCAAAGAATAAATGATAACAGCTCTGTTTTGGTAAAACAACTTTTGTCGCTTCATTTTTTTTTTTCATACGTTATGTCCTTTGTCCAAAAATGCAATTTTTTTTAATTTTTATTATTGTTATTTACGAATAAAACAAAAACTACGCGTCCTATTAAGAAGTGTGAGTGGAGTGTGAGGGTGGAAGCCTAGGAGGTGAGTAGGGTGGTGTGGGGTGAATTGGAAAGATAAAAAGTAATTTTCAGCGTAGGTGTGAGGTGGGATTTAGGAAGATAGAAAAAGTGAGGTTAGGTTGGCAAGGAGTCGGGGGAGTTTGTGGTCGGGAGTCTTGGGCCTTCGAGGGGTCGAGAATGGGTCTCGCAGAGTTAGGGGATGTTAAGGGAAAGAAAGAGGTATCTGCAGGGGCTTTGAGAAATAGAAAAAACGGGAAACAAAGGGAAAATATGGCGGCGATTCTTCAGAGACATCTGTTGGCTGCGAAAGGTACTGCATGAAGAGGTCCCAGTTACCGGCGGCAGAGCGAGAGGTGGGCAGTGACAGTGTTGGCAGTGCTGCTAGTGAAATTGACGGGGAGGAATTTTTCCACAAGCCACGACGACCAACAGTGCGTGGTTCGGTGTCCAGAGTCGCGTTGGGGAGAGAGAGAAATCGGAACGGTGGGAACGAAGGAAGCGAGAAGGTAAGGGAGAGAGCGTCGAGCGCAAATGACGGAAAGGGATTTCTTGGAGAGGAAGAGAGATAGCCAAGAGAGTCCGAAGAAAAGCGAGGTTAAGAGCCCGTTTAAAAAAAGCTGGATGACACGTAGGTCACCCCCGCCCCCCAAAATGGAGGGGAGTTCGGAGAAGGAGGCTCTCGGGATGCTGTTAGGCGTGATCAGGGGGCTGAGGAAGGACGTAAGGGGGACTAAGAAACAGATGCAAGGCATGAGGGAGGACTTGAGAATTAGAGATGAGAAATGGGAAAAGGAGGTGAAAGAGCTGAGGGAGAGAGTAGAAGGGTTAGAGAGGGATAGGAAAGAAAAAGGAGTTAAAATAAAACAGATGGAAGAGGAGATTAGGGTGTGGAAGGAAAGGACGGAAAAAAGACTTGAGAAGGTGGAGGGCAGGATTAAAGTTATTCGGAAGAGGGTAGAGAATATGATAGAAGACAAAGTGAGAAAGCGTAGGAATGAAAAGGAGGAGAGGGTGGATAGCGAAAGGATAAGGGCAATGGAGTTGAGAATGGAGAGAAATGATAAGGCAGACAGGAGAAATAATATTGTGATGAGAGGGTTGAAGCTAAAGAGCGGGGAAAAAAGGGAGGACGAAGAAGCGCTGCTACAGAGCATAGGGTGGGTTAAAGGCATGGTGGGGAAAATTAAGTTCGAGAGGGGGAAAGGAGAAGGAAGAGGCGGTTGTGGAGTTGTAGAGCTGAGAAGAAAAGTTGGGGGTAATGCGAAATAAGAATAGAATAAAGGATGAGGGAGTTTTCATCGATCACGAAATGACGAGAAAGGGAAGGGATGTGCAGAGAATGCTGTACGACAGGGCTAGGAGGGAGATGAGAGAATTGAGATCGGCGAAGGTAAGATTCGGAAAATGAGAGTAGACGAGAAAATGTGGGTCTGGGACGAGGAGAAAGAGGAGTTAAAGGAAGTGCAGGGGGATTTATTTCGTAGGAAGTACGGGGTTGGAGTTAATGCAGAGTAGAGGAGTAGTGAAGGTGCTGTACTGGAACGTAGCAGGGGTAAAGAAGAAGGATGTGGAGTTTTGGAGGTATATCCGGGAATTTGATGTTGTGGGACTGGTAGAAACGTAGGTGGAAAGAAAGGAATGGGATAGAATAGAACCAAAGCTGCCAAGGGGGTACAGGTGGTGACTCCAAGGGGCGGTCAGAGTCAAGAAGGAAGGAAGGGCCAGTTGGGGAATTATAACGTGGGTTAGAGATGGATTAGAGGAAAAAATTTATGGAGAGAAAGAAGGGGAGGAAGTGTAAATGAGGGAAGTAAAGATAGGAGGGGTAACGTGTGAGTTTGTGAAAGTGTACAATAAGGATGGGATAGAAAGAATTAAAGAAAGGGTGGAAGACTTGCTAGGCGAAAGAGAGGAGGGTATCGTGGTGCTGGGTGGGGACTTTGCTAAAATGATGGGCAGGGTAGGGAGACTTTACAGGGAAGGGGAGTGCTTCGAAAGGAAATCGAAGGAGAAGTTAATAAATAAGGAGGGGAAGATTCTAAGGGACTGGATGGAGAATAGAGGCTGAGCGGTGGCGAATTGTATGGCAACTGGGGACGAAGGAGGAGAATACACATATGTAAGTAAGGTGGGGGTATCGGAGATAGACTATGTGGTCATGAATATGGAGAGGGTGACCTGGACGAGGGAGGCGATCGAGAAGTATCTGGAGCAGTTAGGAAAGGTACGTTCTGAAGGGGAGTCGTTGGAAGAGATATGGGAGGATCAGAAAGAGAAGGTGGAAGGGGGTGTGCAAAAGAAGGTATTAAGAAAGAAGAAGAAAGGAATGGTGAAGCCGTGGTGGGATAGGAGATGTAAAAAGATGGAAAGGAAGGTGAAGAAGAAGTACGAGAAGTGGAAAGGGGGTAATGCGAAAAGAGAGGAGTACGTAGAAATAAGGAAGGGGTTCAGATTGACGTGTAAGAAGAAAGGACAGGAAGAAGAGAAAGAGCTGGAAGAGGAGTTAGGAAATGTTAAGACAGAGGGGAGATGATAAATAGGTTTAGGAAGCGTAGAGTGGGGATAAGCGAGAAGATAGGGAGCCAGGAGTGGAGGTAGTTTTTGAATGAAACATTTCAGGGCGCAGATTCAAGGAAGAGGGATGGTGGGAGTAGAAGAACGGGGCAGGCAGAGATGGAAAAGTTGAATGACGATGATAGAGAGAAGCAGAGAAGCAAGTTAAGAAGGTCGAAAGCAACAGGGTTGGGCGGGGTAGAGAACGAATCATGGCTGTTCAGTACACAAGAGGTTAGGAAGAGGCTGAAGGAGGTAGTGAAGAAAGTATGGAGGGGGAGGGATTTCCAGGAGGGTGGAGATAAGGATTAATAGTGCCACCGTATAAGAAAAGAGATAGGGATAGACAGGAAAATTATAGAGGGATTACGCTAATCAATACGGCGTATAAAGTATACGCGATGGTGTTGGCGGAGAGGCTGCGGAAGGATTTCAAGGGGAAAGGAATATTGCCGGAGAAACAGGCGGCCTTTAGGGCTCGTAGGAGTACTATCGGCAATATCTACGTTCTGCAGCACGTGGTGGATAGAGAATTAGCGAAGAAGGGATCGAGAGTGTACGCGTTTTTTGCAGACCCAAAAGGCGCGTTTCCTTCGGTGGATAGGGGGAGGTTGTGGGAGGCGATGGAGCGAGATGGGGGAGTGGAAAGAAGCCTGATCGAGAGGGTAAGGGAGATATATGAACAGACTAAAGATAAGGTGAGAGGAGAGGAGGAGATTTTGGTGGGATTCTGGATGAATAGGGGGTTAAGGCAAGGGTGTCCGCTTAGATCAACGCTTTTTACAATTTTAATTGCGGATATGGAAATTAAGCTGGAGGCCGAGGTAGGAGGAGTCAGGGATAGAAGGGGTTAGAATTTGGTTACTAGCGTATGCAGATGACATAGTGTTGCTTGCAAGGAGCGAGGAGGACTTAAAGGAGATGATGAAGAGGTTGAGAAGATACCTGGATAAGAACAGGTTAGAGCTGTATGCGGAAAAGTCCAAAATTTTGGTGTTCAGAAAAGGAGGGGAAAGGGGTAAGGGAGGGGAGTGGAAATGGACGGGAAAGACGGTGCAGGAGGTGAAAGAGTTCGTGTACCTGGGCTTTTTAAGGGGAATGGGGGACTGGATAGTCACATAAAAAAGAGAGTGAGGTGGGCAAATGTGGTTATGAGGCAGGTGTGAGGGTTGGGAAAGAAGTTATTCGCAGATGATTTTGGAAGGAGAATGAAATTGTTCGACTCGCTAGTGATGAGTGTGCTATTGTATGGAGTATAAGTGTGGGGGTGAAAGGAAAGTGAAGAGGTAAATAGGCCACAGAAGAGGTATGTAAAGTGGACACTGGGGTTGGCAAGGAACATGCCTAATTACATTGTCAGGAGGGAGACAAGGAGAACGAGTGTAAGGATTCCAGCGGGGAGTCGAGCGTGTGAATATGAGGAGAAATTTTTGGAAGAGGGGGAAGTAAGGTGGTTAGGGAGTTTTGGTGAGAGAAGGAGAACAGAAGAGGGGTGGGAAGATGGAGGTTGAAAGGGAAAGGTATTTTAGAACGAATGGACTGCAGATGGATGAAGTGAGAAGGATTCACGAGGGAGGAAGGAAGGTATATGAGGTGGTTGTGAAAAACGGCATGGAGAGAGAGAAGACAGCAGGAGAAGAGAGAATAAGAGAGTCAAGGTTTACCGGGAACTATGTGTGGATTATGCCAAAGACGAAAGCAGAATATTTATGAGAAAAAAGAGAGAAAGGGAGTCAGCAGCTTATAGCGAGGATGAGATGTTGATGCATGGAGGGTTTTAATAGGTACTGGCTCTCTAGGGAAAAGAGGATGTGTGAACTGTATGGGAAGAAGGATGCAAGAGTGGAGCACTGTTTGGAGGAGTGCGTAGAGGTGGAAAGAAGTGGGATAAGGATGGCGGTATTGATGCATGAAAGGTGGGACAAAAGGACAGTATCATGGGTGAAAGGAGTGTTGGGTAAGATTGTGAAGAAGAGAAGGAGAAAGAGGAATGGAGAAAGAAAGATTGTAAATAGGAGAGGAAGTAGATATGAGTAATCTGTAAATATTGTAAATAGTAGATAAGGATTAGGCATTAGCCGCGGAAGCAGAGTGTGGCAATGCGAGGTAATGCGAAAAGTAGGGACATGCGAGCGAGGCGCGGCGAAGCGAGGAAGGTAAGGCGATAAGAGCGTGCGGTCTTAGATATAAGGTATTTATGGATGTTACTTTTTTTAAGGGTTAGTTTTAAGGAAAATCTGTAAAAAATGTCAGTGTAAGCAAGTCAATTTTTTAAGGCCAGCAGGCTGAAAAATAAACGTTCATCTATCTACAAATAGCCGTACATAAAATTTTAAAACTTGAAACATACAATTTCAACAAATTTGCAAATGCTCTAACTTTTTGAATTTCTATTCAAAATGGATGGTTAAAAAAATTATTCTTTAGGGGGTCTCGAAACGTGGAGATCCTTTGAAAAACTGAGGTGTGAAATTTTTGACAATTCTAATACTTTCTCAATAATAAATGATGAGAATATAAAAAAGATCAGTTTTCAATAAAACAATACAACTTTTAACCAAAGAGGTGAATGTTCAACTGGAAATATATATCTTGAACAAAATTATGATTTCCTAACAAAGTAGTTTTACGAAAAGTTTCAAACAAAATAGTTGAATCCTGAAGCAAAGAAGATTAATTTTTAACCAAACAATTGCTTTTCTATTCAATGAAGATAAAATTTATACTGCAACAAATGAATTTTTGAATTAAAAAGACAAATTTTCAAAACAACAGTTGAATTCTCATCCAAAAATGATTTTAGTTTGACTTTTCAACCTCAAAATATGAGTTTTTAATAAGAAGTAAATTTTCCACGAAGATACTTGAATTTCAACCCAAAAAGAGGAATTTTCAACCTAACGATTCAATTTTCAACCAAAAAGGATGATTTTTCAACAGAATTATTGAATTTCTAACCAAAAAGTTGCATTTTTATCCAAAAAAGATTAAATATCTACTAAAAGAAATGAAGTTTATAATTAAAAAGACAATTTTTGAAAAAACAGTTAAACTTCAAACCAAAAAGGATGACTTTTTAGGAAAGTTGTTAAACTTTTAAACGAATAGTAACATTGATAACTAAAAAGATAATCTTCAGGAGCAAGCAACTAAAGAAAAAAAAGAATAAATACAAGGAAAATAAATTATTAACAAGAATATTATGTTAAGGTTGCCGCAAAAGTTTATTTAAAAAATTCGATAACTTTTTCCTGACCAATTTTTCATTTTCCCTGACCATTAATATTCAAAGACCAGAATCTTGAACTTTTTAACCTTCAATTTTTCAGAAACGGATAAAATCATTTCAAATCAAAATTGAAATTTTTTTAATTTACTTTGCTTGCCAGTTATTTGAAGTTATCGAAATTCTTTGACTTTTACAACATTTTTTCTGAACACCTGACTTTTCCAAAAATCAGGTACATGAATCAAGAACCTCAAATATGAGATTGAAAATTCTCATTTTGAGACTGTTAACATTAGAGCTGCAACAAATTTAAAATCAGCTTTTTTCTGCAGTAAAAAATTAATAATTAGATCAGTTGAGATATTTCCTAATTTAGTAGTGAAAAGCAACTAATTGCTTGTTGCGAATAAATGAATTAACTTAGGGCTGTATATCATAATTTAAAAATTTTCATAAAAATGCAGAACGTGAGAAATATAAAATTTTGAAAAAAAAAACGCTATGGTATTACATTCTTAACTCTATTGAAATAAAAAGAAGGTAATATTTGAAATTGTAAACTTGTCATAGTTAGCTTCAATTTAAAAGCGTGGCCTTTTGATTGTTTGAACAGATTTAAGAAAAATTAGAACTTTTCACAAAATTGAAAAAATAATGCATCAATACATTAATAAATTATGCAAATTCAGGATCCTCATGCGCTACTTTTTAACAGAGTTCCTTTTTCGATTTGAAAATTTTTTTTCGTTTATATATTTTCCTTATTTTTTATGGAAAATTCCAATTGCTTAGCCAACTTTGTACAAATTATTTACCTTGAATAATCATCAGCTTGTATGATTATGAAATTGAGCGATTCGATTTTTTGTTTGTTGTTCGAGAATTAAAGGTCAAACAAAGTATTTGATTACCAATATCTTGGATATTTTTCCAAAATCCTAGTCAGTTTTTGTTCAAACAATTTTTTTAACAATTTCATTATTTATTACAAAATGGTTTTTATAAAATAATTCTTAGCATCTCTGAGCAAGAATAAATTTTTTTTGCTTCGTGCAGTTTTTTCTTTGTAGTATAAACCGTCTGCAATATAGAGCGTTACAAACAAATAATTTTTTTATCAAAATGGACATATTTGCACAATTATACCACAGAATTTATTGCTCAGAAAAATTTGAAAGTCGGACATGATCTACGTGGAGATTAGATCTCTTGAAAGCATAATTCTTCCTAAAACTGTTCGAAAATCTACAGCTACCATTAATAATATTGTTTATTCTTCATAAACTCTCTTTCTTCATTGAAACAAGATAAAACTTTTTTACTTTCGTGACGTTTTCTTGTCTTGAAAACTAGCGATTATTTATTCACAAGCTGTGAGGCAATATATTTTTTATAAATCCATGTTCCCTTGAATAATTTCAATTTTTTATGGAAAAATGGAAAGATGTAGAACCGTAACAAATTTTCAAAATCGAAAACAGAATTATTTAAAAAGTGGCGCATGAGGACCCTAAATATGCATAATTAATTAATACCCCATTGATCCATTGTATTTGACAGAAGTTTTTCTTTTTCCCAACATTGTGCAAAAAATCAAAAGACAATACTTTGAAAATGGAAACAGACTATGTCTCGTTAACAATTTCGCAATATGGCCTTCTTATTATTTTAATAGAGTTAAAAATGTGATACAATCGCGTAGCTTGATTGAAAATTTCTATTTTTCACCTTCCCATGTTTTAAATTTTCAAAAATTACTATATCCAGTCCCAAATAAATTTATATTTTTACCAAGCCATTGGTTGTTTTTCACTATGAAATTAGCTATTTATAAATAGCTAATTATCTTGAATAATCGAATTAGTAATTTTTTTCTAATCTTGAGTGGATAAATTCTTGCTAATCAAATTTGTAAAATTTTACTATTAATTAGTTAAGTCTTAACAATTTTGATTTAGATAGGCAATCATGTATCTCTTGCGTAAGGAGAACAGCTATAAAATAAAAATAAACTTTTTTAGATACTCAAGTCCATCCATATTCAAGGCAAATAACTGTTACAAAATTTCCTATGTAATATCAATTTCCTATGGAAAATTAGAAAAATGTACGACCAAAACAAATTTTGCAAATCCAAAACCCTAAATATGTATAATTCACTTGGAAGCCATTGATTCTTTGTCATTTTAAAATTATAATAATTTTTTTTCTCAACTTTAATCAAACTATAAGGCTATAATCGGAGACAAGCTACATCACGTTTACAATTTCACAATATGACGTTCTTTTTGTGTCAATAGAGTTAACAATGTCAAGCTATGTACTTTTTTAAAATTATTATATACAGTCCTCAACAATTTTTTCTCACCAAGCAATTAGTTTTCCACTATTAAATTAGGAAATATCTTGACTACTCATATTAGTAATTTTCTACTAATTTTTAGTGGCTCACTTTTCGTTAATCGAATCTGTTGAATTTTACTAGCAATTAGTTAAATTTCAACAATTTTTATTCAGCGAGCAGAAAACCTTTAAAAGTGAAATACACATTTTTAAGCACTCAAATTGATCCTTCTCACCCTCGTACCTGATTAAATAATGTGTTTTTTTGAACATTTTTTCTTCCTCATAGAGGAAGCTTTGTGATGGTAACATTTTCCACAATTTTCAAATTCATTTAATTGAACCTTCCCCAATTTAAAAATGTCTAATACAATGTTCTAAGCAATTGTCCGGATACGCATAATATATTGAAAATGAATTATCAATACTATGGGGCCCTCCAAATAATTCGGTTCCCGTTGCGTGGAATTGGAAAACCAAAATAGGAATAATTGCACGAAAATTGTTTCACGGGGATTAACTGCGATTCGTCACATGATTCGCACTAAATCTCAACAATTTATAGACGAAAAGAGTTTTTATATTGAACTCATGAAAGTTATTGATTTTCTTTTTATTTGATAAACAAATTTTATAAGCCATTATCAACATCAGCTATTTATGATATAATAAATAAAGTTTTTCCCACGAAATAGACCAAAAATTACTCGGCAATGACACCTAGTTATCATATATTTAGTAAGTTAGTAACAATTGATGCTTATTTAAATAAACCTAATCAAAAAATGCACTGTTGGGCTATTTTCCCACGCACTAGCTTGGTTCTTTCAACGCAGTCAAATGTTATTAACTAATTTATAAAACTTTAGGGCTATTTCAATGACAATCGACAGTTATTATCTTGAAGAACAATTCTTTTTTAACAAATTTGTATTATCTCATGTATTTATGAATTAAAAAATTCCCCTTTTTCACCCAGGAATTAACAGCTAATTATTTATCAACCATTTCTTGTTATTAATCAACAACTAGCGATGATTGTTCAAACAAAATTAATTGACAAATGCATTTTCTGGCTATTTTTAACATTTAAACGTTGTTCTTTTAACGCGTAATCAACTCTTAACACGTAATTTAAAAAATTTTTTGTAACACTTGGATAAATATCAATTCTTGTTATTGTTATGAACAATGTTATGAGGAAATTTTTTTCGTCTTATGCATTTTTCAACTAAGAAAGCCGTTTTTCTTGTGGCATTTGCAAAACATTCTTTAGCTGAAACTGATTGTTAACATAGCTGCGCAATCTTTGACAAGACGAGAAGTGCTTGTTTTTTATAAATAAACTTATTTAACAAATGCGTTATTTTTAGGGAGCGGACTAGACAAAGTATGAACATTAGGGTGGTCCGAAAAATTTTTTTTCGAATTTTTATTCTGCTGGAGGAGGGGGCTGATATCAAAATATGATCATTTCCAAGTTTTTCTTTCACGCTTCGAAATAAATTCCTTGTTGTAATTTAAAACAAAACTTTTACAGGTAATTTGCAAACCTAATTTTCCCATCTACTCCTAATTATTCAATTCTTTGTTTTTGTTTCTTATTATTTGATCATAAATGAAAAGTCAAGGCAAAACTCAAGATTTCGAACATAGCAACTTTCTAGCATTACTGTAAGAGAATATAGTTATGAACAGTAATACATTTTTTAAATAAACATGTTTGTTAACTTGCATTAATTATTACCTCACTAAGTGAAAAGTGGACAAAAAGTGTAAGAGTTCAGAAAAAACCGCAACTTTTTAGCACTCATCTAAGAGAAGATAGTTATAAACAATTATAAATTGTTTAAACAACTATGATTGTTAACTTGCATTATTTACTACTTTACTAAGTAAAAAGTGGGTACAAAGTTAAACATTTTAGAACAAACCGCAAATATATTACATTGATAAAGAAAAAGATAGTTAGAAACAATAATAATTTGTTTTAATTATTATTTTTGCTACATTGAATTAATTATCAACTCACCATATGTGAAAATTGTTTAAAAAATGTATTAAAACATCTAATTATCAGTATAAAGTTGTATTCTATGTATGAGAAACAATTTGCATTCAAAAAAAGGCAAAAAAATCATAATTATCGCCAAAAACTCTCAAAACCCATCTTTTCCCCTATGGAGGTTTTTTGGTACTTTTTGAAGCAGACTTATGGGGGTGATACTTGAAAAGTAATATTTTATTCGTATTCTATTGTTGATTGTGAAGAGAAATTTTGAGTTTCAACAAAATTCAGCTAATATTGAGGATTCTGAATAAAATTTACAAAAACGTCTTTTTTTCTTATGGAAAATGTGTTAAACTTCATGGGGCTTGCGCCACCTCTAAATATCATTTTTAAAAAATGGATTCATTTTTATATGGATTCGAAAAAATTTCCAGGCTTTATTTATAAAAAATCGAAAAAAGATGTTTTGGACCACCCTAATGTTCATACCTTATGACGTAGGAATATATATATATATATATATATATAACAAAAGCATTTGTTAATTAAGTTTATTCATATAAAATAAGCACTTGGCTTGTCAAAAATTGCGCATCTATGTTAAAAATGAGTTTCAGCTAAAGAATTTTTTGCAAATTCCTCAAGAAAAACGGCATTCTTAGTTGAAAAATGCATAAGACGAAAGAAATATCCTCATAACATTGTTCATAACAATAATTGATAGTTATCCGAATGTTTCAAAACATTTCAAAAATTAGTTGTTAAGAGTTGATTACGTGTTAAAAGTAATTTTGGTCTATTTCGTAGAAAAAAGAAAAAAAAATTTAATAACTTTCATGAGTTCAATGTAAAAACTCTTTTTGTCTATAAATTGTTGAGATTTAGTGCGAATCATGTGACGAATCGCAGCCAATCCCCGTGAATAATTAATTTGCAAAATATTATGCATGTTAAAAATGAAATTAATTTTTTTGATAATTATCACTAATTTTTTTGAAATATTATATAATTTTCCAATCTAACATTTCAGGAAATGATCAGCCCGCTTTTGCTCGGACTTCTTTTTTAGTCCGCTTTTGCTATCAGCCCCTCAAGCATGAAATTGAGCCACCACAGACTCACAGACGAATTGGTTAAAAATTTCAATATTTTGTTGACAATTCGTTTTTTGTTGTTGCTGAGAATTGCAGGTCAAACAAAGTCTTCTGATTACTAATATCTTGCTTTTTAAAACAAAAATCCTGGGCAGTTTTTGTTAAAAAAATTTTTTTCAACAATTTCATTATTTATTACTATTTGCACAATTATACCACAGAATCTATTGCTCAGAAAATTTAAAACTTGTACATTACCTATATAGAGATTAGATCTATTGAAAGCATAATTTTTCCTAAAACTGTTCGAAAATCTAAAGCTACCATTAATAACATTGTTTATTCTTCTTAAACTCTCTTTCTTCATTGACACAAGATAAAACTTTTTTACTCTCGTCACGTTTTCTTGTACAACTAGCGATTATTTATTCACAAGCTGTGAGGCAATATATTTTTTATAAATCGATGTTCCCTTGAATAATTTCAATTTTTTGTGGAAAAAGAGAAAGATGTAGAACCGTAAGAAATTTTGAAAATGGAAAACAGAATTATGTTAAAAAGTGGCGGATAAGGACCCTAAATATGCATAATTAATTAATACCCCATTGATCCATTGTATTTGACAGAAGTTCTTCTTTTTCCTAATATTGTGCAAACAATCAAAAGACAATACTTTGGAAATGGAAACAGTCTACGTCTCGTTAACAATTTCTCAATATGGCCTTCTTATTATTTTAATAGAGTTAAAAATGTGACACCATCGCGTAGTTTCATTAAAATTTTCTATTTTTCACCTTCCCATGTTTTAAACTTTGAAAAATTATTATATCAAGTCCCAAATGAGTTTATATTTTTACTAAGCCGTTGGTTGTTTTTCACTATGAAATTAGCCATTTATAAATAGCTAATTATCTTGACTAATCGAATAAGTAATTTTTTTCTAATCTTGAGTGGCTAAATACATGCTAATCGAATTTGTAAAATTTTACTATTAATTAGTTAAGTCTTAACCATTTTGATTTAGAGAGGCAATAATGTATCTCTTGCGTAAGGAGAACAGCTATAAAATAAAAATAAACTTCTTTAGACACTCAAGTCCATCCTTATTCAAGACAAATAATTGTTACAACATTTTTTATGTAATAGAAATTTCCAAAAGAAAATTAGATAAATGTACAACCGAAACCAATTTTGAAAATCCAAACCGAACTCGGTTGAAAAGCAGCGCCTAAAGACCCTAAATATGTATAATTCACTTTGAGGCTTTTGATTCCTTGTCATTTTAAAATTATAATCATTTTTTTTTTCAACTTTAATCAAACTATAAGGCTATAATCGGAGACAAGCTACATTACGTTTACAATAATGTACAATATGACCTTCTTATTGTGTCAATAGAGCCAACAATGTCACACCAACGTGTCGTTTAATTAAACTTTTCTATATTTCACGTTTTCCATCCTAATAACTCTTCTTAAATTATTACTTGACTACTCGAATTCGTCATTTTCTACTAATTTTTAGTGGTTCACTTTTCGTCAATCGAATCTGTTAAATTTCACTAACAATTAATTAAATTTCACCAATTTTCATTCAGAGAGCAAACAAGCTTCAAAAAGTAAAATATGATTCTTTAAGAACTCAAATTGATCCTTATTACCCTCGTGCCTGATTAAATAATAGGTTTTCTAAAACATTTTTTTATTGATATCTGGCATAATGTAATTTTTTTTACTTCTGTGACATTTTGTCGTACGGCGAAGCATTATTTATTCACAGCCTTGTTAACAATATATTTTTCATGCATCTCCGCTCCCCTACAAGCCACAATTTTCAAGTTATCAAAAAATTTATTTTTGTAATCATATTCAGTTTTTTGAAACTAGTTAATTCACTCTACAGTAAAGAAAATAATGACGAATGCTTCGAATTGTTTAAACACATTAGAGCTGCCACTTTATTATATATTTTTTTGTTGAAAATTTGGATTTCAAATTTAAAAACAGGGGCTTGAAATCCACTAAACAGTAAATTTTATTCAGCTCGGACGATTATTATTGTCTCAAAAACTTCCCATGTCAGCATTAAGTATTACTGTACGTAATTTCTGGGTTCCGGAAATATTAAGATATGGGACTTAAAAATAATGATAACTTTTTGTAATTGAGATAATACAAGCTTTGCAGGATGAAAAAACATAATTTCAAAAATTCCCTGATTTTTCCTTAACCAATTTTTCATTTTTTCTGGTCATCAACATTCAAATACCAGCATTTTGATCTTGTAATATTTGTAAAATATGATCTTTTATAAACAGACAAAAACAGTATTTCATAAACAAATTTAAAATTTTTAAGTTTATTTATGCATTTCCAACAATAAAAATTACTTTTCTACCATAAAATATGACTTATTAACAAATAACTTAAATTTTTCACAAAATAATTTTTCAAGTAATTATTCACATAGAAAGATAAATTCTCATCAAAAAAGTGTAATAGTTGATATTTCAACAACAAAAAAAAACAAATTTTAAAACCAAAAGACGAATTTTCTGTACAAAATTGGACTATATAACTAGAAGATATGAATTTTCAGCAAAAAAATTTATTTTTAACAACATAGTTAAATTTTCAACCAAAGAGATAAGCCTTCATTAGATAAAAAAATTTTGAACAATTTTGAAACAAAATATTAAATTTATAACTAAAAATATAATCTTTGGGAGGAAGCAACTGCAAAGAAAAATTTAAATACCAACCAAATAAATTAAAAACGGGAATATTATCTTTAATAAATTTTTCCCTGACCAATTTTTCATTTTCCCTGATCATTAATATTCAAATTTAAATTTAAATATTCCAGATTTATTAATTATTATCCTTGACAGTTGTTTAAACTGGGTCTTATAGAAATGTCATGACTTTCGCTGACCAATCCAATTCCTTGACTTTTTCCTGATTTCCACGTTTTCTCCGACTCGTGGCCACCCTGAATAATATTTGTTGGTGTGAAATTTTTAAGTGTTGCGTCATTTCTCAACATTAAACTTTCGGGTGCTCCAAAATTCAGCTTAATGTCAATTTTCCGAATTATTATTATTCATGTTTTTAAGCAAAATCGGAAAAGTAATTAACCATCAACATCAATTTTCTACCAAAAAGGACGAATTTCAACAAAATACATGAATTTTCTAAAAAGCAGTTAAATTTTTTAATCGAATATATTAACTTAAATTATTAATATAACTAAAATGTTATAGAAATGGAAAATGTAAAAAATAGAAAAATTTAATAAAATAACGCGATTGTGTTACATGCTTAATTCTATTGAAACAATAAGGTCATATTGTGAAATCTGAAACATCACAGAAAAAACTGAAGATAAACTTTACATCGATTTCCGACGAAAGATTCTTTGCAACAAAAATGAACTTCAGAGGATAAACTTTGCACAAAAATCGGTTAAACTTTCTTTTTTTTTCAATGACAAACACATGTATATTGAAAGACGCGAAGTTGGCTGAACAAAACTTTATCGCTCTAAAAAATTTCCTGCAACAAATTTTATTCTTAGTTTTTTCTGTGATGACACAGTCTGCCTCATTTTAAGAGTATAGCCTTCTGGTTGTCTAAACAAATTTAAGAGAATTGCGAATTTTTCAGAATCTTGAAATTACAATATATCAGTGGACTCGAAATTCATTAAACATATTTAGGGTATTCATACGCTACTTTTCAACAGAGTTCTGTTTCTGATTTCGAAAATTTGTTTCGGATATTTTCTTTATTTTCCATAGAAAATTGCAATTATATAGAAAAATTTGTGAGCATGATTTGCCTTGAATAAGCATCGGCAGTAATTACTTCTTCAAAAAAAAAAAAAATCGGTGCATTTTCTATCATATTTTTATGGACTTTATAGAAAATCTTATATGATTAGAGAACGTTCTATATGATTAACAGAAGTTTCTTTGTTATAGCGCGAAAATTCCAGTAAACTCAATATGAATGAAAACATTTTTATCTCTTACTTGAAATTTGTTTAATTGAGCAGATTATTTTTCTGATTAACAAAATATGATTCGTAGCATCATGAACACTATTGAAACAGTAAAAAGGTCATATTGTGAAATTTTAAATGTGACGTAACCTGTCCCCAATTCAAAAACATTGACTTTCGATTCTTTGAACAAAGTTGAAAAACATAAGAATTTTGTAAATTGCAATGCTTCAACAGGCTATTAATTATTATATTACACTCAAAAATTGTACCGTACTTATAATATATTTTAATATTTAAAAAAGATAAAAATACCATTTTCAAGGTTTTCCACGTTTTCTGGGAATATTTTTCAAATAAATGTATTATTAATGTAAAATTGTATTCAATAAAGACAGACGCATACAACAGTATTGCAATTTATATTTGACATAAGCACAAGTAACTTTATTGTTAAATAACGATCAAAATGGTATTCTTACAATTAATAAAGAAATAAATTTTTATATATTGTCATTCCATAATTAACATTTAAATAATAATTTCGAAAACCGAAAATCACCTCAAACGGGTAATTTTTACTAGTTCTATTAAAAATTATTATTTTTCAAGATGAATACCTCCTAGAAAGAAAAACGAAAAATCTGAAATTTACAGGGTATTTAAATCAGTTGTTGCTCGAATTATCCTGTCGATTTGACGTTTGTTCCATGATTTTTTCCCTGCGATATCTATTTGACTATATTTTTAAGATTTTCGCTATTCGCGAATAGCAACTGAAAAACCTTTTTTGGTTCAAAAGTCAACTGCTTAGTTTTGAGTGGAACTACATTGTTAAAAATTCATTTTTACATTCTTATCATTTATGATTGAGAAAGTATGAGAATTGTCCGCAATTTGGAACCACAGTTTTTCAACGGATCTCCACGTTTCAAGACCCCCTGAAGCCGAAAATCAAATTTTGGTGATGGCGTCTGTCTGTTCGTCCGTCCGTAAACACGATAACTCTCGAAAAAATGAACGGATCAAATCGAGCTTTGGCACACTTTTTTTGGTCTTAAAAGAAAGGACGAGTTCGTGAACCAGCCATTTTGGATAGAAATTAAAAAAGTTAGAGCACTTTCAAAATTTTTGATACCATTTTTTTCAAGATTTAAAAATTTTACGTAGGCTATTCGAAGTACTCATAAAGCCGAATAATTTATCCTGAAGGCTTTTTTCAATTAAAAGAAAATGGTCTGAGTTATAGCATTTACAAAATTTAAAAAATCAATCAGAAATCAAAATTTTAAGCCAAGAAACGCACGATATCAAAACAAGTTAGGGGAAGAAAAAAAAATTGCTTTTCAAAAGCCCTATATGATTATTCCAACAACTTTTTGAATTTTCTTGAAAAATCGAAAATTCAAATTTTGATCGCTCAAAAAATGATGAAAAATCCGAAATTCTATTTTATGGTCAAACTATGCAAGATACGAAAAAAGATGAACAAACAAAAATTGTGCTCCCAAAAAAAATCTACAAATTTTTCAAAAATCACTTTCTAATAGGACGCGTAGTTTTTGTTTTATTCGTGAAAAATAACATTGAAAATAAAAAAAATATAAAATTTTTTGGAAAAGCGACACAAGCTACGAAAAACAAAATTGAAAGACAAAAACTGTGCACCTAAAACACATCTACAAATCTTTTATAAATCACTTCTTCATAGGATGCGTAGTTTTGGTTTTAATCATAAAGAAATGACGTTACAATAAAAATGAAAAATTTGTGGAAAAACGACAAAAGGTGCGAAAAAAATTGATAGACAACAGTTGTTTACCCAAAAAAGAAGTACAAATTTGTTTTAATTTACTACATTCTGATCATTTATGATTGATACAGTATTATAATTGTCCGCAATTTGACACCACATAATTTAAATCTCGAATCCAACGGAGCAAAGTACGAAAAAAAGTTTCTTAGAGCAATTAACCATTTTGCAATAGGACTCGTCATTTTGATTCGATTTATCGAAAGAACTATGCAGAAAATCGAAAATTCAAATTTCGAATCAAATTGCGTGAGATAAGGAAAAAAATTTCAACAAGGAATTGCAGCTTTCAAGAATTCTTACAAAATTTGTTTAAACCATTTTTTGATAGGACTTGTCATTTTGGTTTTATTCATCGAAAATACTATGAAAAAAGTCGAAAATTCAAATCTTGAGCCAATAAACGACGAAAATTATGGGGAATAGTTTTTAGAGGAAGTTCAGCGTTTAAAAATTCCTACAAATTTCATTGTACCATTTCTTGACAGAACACCTCGTTTTCAATTTATTTATCGAAATTGATATGAAAAAATCGAAAATTCCAATATTACGCAAAAAACGCGAGATACTAAAAAATCGAAAAGAAGATTTGTAGGATATTTTGTTTTATCCATCAAAAATAATGTAAAAACAAAGATCCTATTTTTAGCATAACAAAGCGAGGTAGGGGAGAATGTCTGGAGAAAATATTGTAATTTCTTAAAATTATTTTAAGGTAATTCAGAAAATAAATATACATTTACAAATGTTTGTCAAAAATCGAGCGTTTAAAATGCGACATAACTATTACTGAAAATTAATATAATTTTTGATCAATTCCAGATCTTTTACTAAAATCAGCCAAATGCAGTTATAATTAAATTGAGAATATTGGTAAACACAAAATCGATCCCCGGTTAGATATTATGATAATGCTACAATAGCTTGTATTGTTTTTCCAAAAATTTAATTTTTTTTATTGTAATGTTATTTTTGAGATTAAAACAAAAACTACGCTTTCTATAAAAATAATTAGTAATAAATTTGTAATTGTTTTTTGGATGAACAACTTTTGTCCTTACTTTTTTTATCGTATCTTGCATAGTTTGACCGCAAAATTAAATTTTTGGTTTTTCATTATTTTTTGTGCGATCCAAATTTCAGTTTTCAATTTTTCACGAAAATTCAAAAAGTTGTTATGATTATCTTGTACAGATTTTAAAAATTAACCAGTTCTTCTCTCGACTTTTTTTCATATCGTGCGTTGTTTGTCTTAAAATTTTCATTTTCGATTGATTTTTAAAATTTTGTAAATGCTATAACTCAGATAATTTTCTTTTTATCGAAAATAGACATTAGGATAAATTGTTTGGATTTCTGAGTATTACGATTAGTTGCACATGAAATTTTCAAATCCTAAAAGAAATGGTCCCAAAAATTTTGAAAATGCTCCAACTTTTCGAATTTTTATCAAAAAATGGCTGGCTGACGAACTCGGCCTCTCCCTTTACACCCTTATAAAGTGTGCCAAAAGGCCATCCAATCAAATAATTCTATCGAAAGTTATCGTGTCCACAGACGACGACAACGACAACAACGACACAGAACAGACAGACACAGGCGTAAAATCTATTTTTTCTGACTCAGGGGGCTTCAAAACGTCGACATTTGATGGAGTCGGCAAAAGTAATTTTTCACATAAAACCAATACCTTCTCGTTGATGAGAATGTCATAAAATGTTTCTCTTCGAAACCTGTGTAAACATGGAATTAAATTAAAACGCTTTTTAAATATATGATATAAAATCATTCTTCTTATTATTTTATAGAAGTATATTTCATTAATTAGAGGAACATAAAAATAAAAGTAAAATATTAAATAGCCATTTAATGTCCCAGATAACAATGTGCTCACACCTTGCCCGCATGGTGTTTGCACGCGTGTCGACCGATCGGCACGATGTGAGGGCAAGAGTGCAGACATATGTGTCCTCATATGCGTCGCATATGCGCCGCACGCATGTCGGCACGTGCGTGCCAGCGTCGTGCTAGCATGCACGTGTTTTGAGTTACAATTATTGAAAACAAGATGTTGAAAATAACATAAGTAACAGAAAACATTGTATGACGTTTTTAAGAAGAGACACTTGTGTTGAAAGTTGTTCTTTCACAACTGATGATGCAACAAATAATATATTAGCGAGAAATATATACATACATAGATTAGCAGTTCGAACTCGAAAGTTCATTGCCTCACTACCCGGTTCGGGTAGTGTTTCTAGGTGCATATTTACTACCAATGTGGGCCAACCACACCCACGACTGGCCAACAGCACGCAGGTATTCCTGAACGGTTACCCATCCAAGTACTAACCGCGCCCAACAATGCTTAACTTCAGTGATCTTACGAGAACTGGTGTATATATTTATCTGAAAATATTTTTTTATTTCGAACAATTTAAATTATTCAGCACAGAGCGTTTATTCAACACCTTTGTTAGAAAAAAAAGGGATTTTAAAGAACACTATACTTGAAAAACTTGTTTTCGATCATTTTAAATCTGAATATAGTAAATATAGTAAAAAATAGTGAAGAAGATATATTGAATTTTTGTGTTGCGAAGAATTTTAATAGAAACGTTGTGACAATCACCAAATGACAGTTGCCGATGCTTTCTTTATTTTTATCATTTGACTATAAAATACTTATGGTGCGTTTTCACGGAGCTAAAATTTTAGAGTTCAAAAAATTATTTTTAAAAGATTACAACTCTTGCCGATTTTGTTCTTTGCCTCAAAATTTGTTTATACGGCAAGCTAATTTTCCAAACCAAAACCCAAGAGAAAATCTTTATTTAATTTGAACAAAAATAATTCTTTACTTTTATTTCGACTTTTTGTCTGTAAAATAAACTTGGAAAGTAACAAAAATTTAGAGCATAAAGCGAATTTGATCAGAGTTTTATTTTTACACAACTGCTATATTATGTTTTTAGTAATAATTTTCTTTTTTTGCCGCACTCTTCACCGCACGCTATATGCCGACATTTTGCTCTAAGTACCTGACGAGCATGATGGACGCACGCTGTGCTGCATATCATGCAGACCGTGTGCGGGCACTATGTGGGATTACTTATCACCCTCAGAACGTGCTGTCACTGTGCTTGCATTGTTGCCGACACATCGTGCTTGCAGGCCATGCGCCCATGTGCGTCCGCATGCATTGTTATCTGGGGTGTTTTAATACTCTATGGTTGGTTTCCTGTAATTGCCTAAAACGTCTCAGGCATATATTTTAATATGCAAAACAAAACAAAAAAATATTCTAATTGCGCGCTTCGCGCGCGGCTCGCTAGGGCGCGCAACTGTTGGATCTCGCGCTTCGCGCTCGATCATATATTTATCTCGCGCTTCGCGCTCGATTATGTATTCACCTCGCGCTACGCGTTCGGGCGTATCTACATCGCGCTTTACGCTCGGTTCCTCTAGATTTTTCAACTTCGTGTTCGACTTCGATGAAAAGAAAAAGTTTGTTTGCAAATATTATAAAATTATCAAAACCTCTACATATTAAGTGATTGTTAAATTTGTTTTTATTTTAGACTGAAAAGGAACTTTATTTACTCAAGGTTCTATCGACCTTAAGGAACACATTCTCATCCAGACACTCGCGCCTCGCGCTCGATATTTGATTTGAAAATCATTTGAACCTTGCGTTTCACGCTCGGTTCTGTGCACCGTAGGATAGAAAGAAAAAAGTTTGAACGCACTTACGGCGTGCGATTTGGTAAATACACTGAGCGCGCACTTTGTGCTTCGTGTTATATGTTCTTCATATACAAATTACTAAATTTGTAGTTGATTTCAAATGAAAAATAATGATATAATTTAGGCGACAAATTTTATTAGTTAAAATTTTATTTTAGCTTGCGCCGTTTTTCAAAAAAGTTAATTTTTTTCATTTTGAATATAGTCTTACAACAAAAATTGAATACAGGTTTGTAAATCTTTTTTGAATGCACAATTTTTGTTCATTTATCTGTTTTCGTACCTTGCATTGTTTTTTCAAAAATTTGATTTTTTTTACTGTCAATGTTATTTTCACGAATAAAAACAAAAACTACGCATCCTATCGAAACACGATTCACGATAAATTTGTACCTTTTCCTTGGATGAACAAATTTTGTTTCTGTCATTTTTTTCGTAGCTCATGTCATTCGTCTAAAAATTTGATTTTTTTATTTTCAATGCTGTTTTTTACGAATAAAACAAAAACTACGGGTCATATCAAAAAGTGAATAATAAGAAATTTGTAGATCTTTTTTAGGTGCATAATTTTGGTGGCATGATCTTTTCTCGTATCTTGCATAGTTTGACAGCAAAATGGAATTTTTGATTTTTCATTATTTTTTTGTGCGATCAAAATTTGAATTTTTTATTTTTCAAAAAATTCAAAAAGTTGTTATGAAAATATTATAGGGTGTTCAAGAAGCAACGTTTTTCTCCTCTTGACTTTTTTTTCATATCGTGCTTTTTTCGGCTTAAAATGTTCATTTTCATTTATTTTTTGGAATTTTGAAAATGCTATAACTCCAGTAATTTTTTTTTATCACGAAAAGTCATTCGAATATTTTGTTCGTCATTTTGCGTACTACTAATAAACGTACATAGAATTTTCAAATCTTCAAAAAAAGTGGTCTCAAAAATTTTCAATATGTGCTCACTTTTTGAATTTTCATCCAAAATAGCTGGTTAAAGAACTCGTTCTTTCTTTTTAGGCCATAAAAAAGTGTGCCAAAGTTTCATCAAATCTGGTCATCTTTTCGAAAGTTATCGTGGCTACAGACAGACAGACAGACTACAGACTACAGACTATGTCAAATTTTACATAAAACCAATACCTTCTCATTAGAATGAGAATGTAAAAAAGTGGATGGCCCTATTAATAATGATTGTAAATTTCCAAAGCATCATAGGAAAGAGTTGTTTGAAAAACATTCTTTATTGATTCCGTAAACAAATTGTGCCTATTCGTTGAAAAATATCCAAACTTTAAATATCTTTATGAGAATTGTTGAAATAATTAATAATTATTGTAAATTAGAAAAGTAAAGTAGGAAAGACTCATTATAAATACATTCTTTTTTGTTCTGTAAACAAATTGAGCCAATTCGTCAAAAATAGACAAAATCTGAATTTGTTTATGGAAATTGTTTAAATAATTAATCATTCTTGTAAATATACATAAGCAACATATAAAAGAGTCACGAAAAAGACTTTTCTTAGCCTCATAGAAAAAAGTAAACGGAAAAATATTCTTGGTCAATTCTATAAAAAAATTGACCTTATTCGTTGAAAATAGCCAAGCTCTGGATATCTTTATGAAAATTGTGGAAATAATTGATAATTATTGTGAATGTGCAAAGTATCGTAGAAAAGAGATATTGAAAATACCTTCTTTGTTGATATCTAAAACAAATTAAGCCTATTCTTCAAAAAATAGCCAAACTTCTAATTTGTTCATGAAAATTGTTTAAACAATTGATAAATCTGGGAAATTTGCAGAGCATTATGTACAAAAGTCATCGGAAAGATATCCTTAGTTAATTTTGTAAAAAAATGAGTCTATTCATTGAAAAATAGCCACATTCGTAATTGGTTTATAAAATTGTGTAAATAATTAATAAATCTTGGAAATTTACAAAGCAACATATATAAAAGAGTCCTTGGAAAGTTATTCTTAATTAACTCCGTAAATAAATGGTGCCTATTCCTTGAAAAACAGCCAAACTCTGTAAATGTGTAAATGTGTGAAGTATCGTAAAAAAGAGTGATTAGAAATGCATTCTTCATTAATTCTGGAAACAAATTGAGCCTATTCTTTAAAAAATAGCCCAACTCTTCATTTGTTTATGCAAATTGTTTAAATAATGATTAAATCTTTGAAATTTTCAGAGAATTATTATACAAAAAGTCATTGGAAAGACATTCTTAGTTAATTTTGTAAAAACTCGAGTGATGATGTTATCCAATCATCACCTGTTGTTATTGAAGTAATCAAACCTGATGCAGTTTCTACCGCTAACAAAGAAAATGAATGTAATTATAACACTATAACGATACGTCGAAAGTCTTCAGATAAAATTATGGATGAAGTAATTGTGTGGCCTAAAAAAAAACAGTCTTCAAAGCGAAAACGTGCTGTTCAACATTTACCTTCAGTAAAAACAGCTGATAAATGGATAGAAGAAGAAGAAAAAAAACTTAAGAAAATTGAAAGAGAAGAGAGAATTGAAAAACAGGAAAAATTAAAACAAGAATAATTAGAGGAAAACCCTAAAAAACAATTAGCTGAGAAAAAACCTGTTAAACCGCGAAAAAATTCTAAAAAATAACTAATATTTCCCTATGTGTGACCATTTTCTTGTCTTTTGTTTAATTATATTAAAAATAAATTGATATATTGATAATTAATTGAGTAAATATTAATAAAATTCACTCCAACAAAAAAATTACTTACTATGGCCAAAACTGGTGCAACCAATGGCCACTACTGGTGTATCTATGGCCACTACTGGTAAAACAGGAGGTAAGATTAAATATTATTAATTTTTTATAATAAGTAAAGTTCGAAGGTTTGGACTTTTAATAATTCGATTATTGATACACTAATAATGTTATTAATTCATATTTCGTTATGAAATATTTTATTTAGGTTAATTTAATTCTTGATAAAAGATACGAAATTAATTAAAGTGGCCACAAACGGTACATCTACCCTATATAATGATTATAAAGTCCAAAGAATATTATGAATCTTTCTTTAAAAAATAGGTGTGCCACGAAAATATCGAAAGCATTGTTGTCGCTTTTCCTCAAGGCCGATTGGGTAATTTGAAAAACCCGAAGAAAGGATGTTGCCAAATTTACACACATTATTAAGAATTTCAGTTTCAGTTGATTAAGATTTGTTAATTTCAAATTTTATTATTAAATTTTCAGTAAGAATAATTAATTTTTATCCAAGAAAAAGAAAAAAACTGTTAAATCAAACCAAAAAATACAAATTTTCGATAGAAGAATTACATTTTCAACCAAGAAAGATTTTTCAATCAATGAAGAAAAAAAAATCTCATCTAAAATGTTGAGTTTTTACGAATTTTCAAACAAATATTTTAATTTTTAATGAAAATTTTAACCGAAAATGTTCATTTTCTACCAAAAAAGACAAATTTTCAACAAATTAGATGAATTCTCAACTAAAAAAAATCAATTTTCAACAAAAAGTAGAATAGTTTAATTTTTAGTTAGAGGAATAAATTTTTAAACAAATAAAATATATTTAAGGCGAAATAATTGAATTTTCAACCAAACAAATGAATTTTCTACCAAAAAGATTAAATGTATATCAAAAAAAATTTTCGACAAAAAATTAAGTTAAATTTTTAGTAAAAAAAATGTATTTTCAATAAAAACACTAATTTTCAACCAAAGAGAAATCAATTTTCAATCAAAAAAATAATTTTACTCCCAAAAAAGGATAATCTTTAACAAAATACATGAATTTTCGAACAAATATTTTAATTTTTAATGAAAATTTTAACAAAAAATGTTAATTTTCTACCAAAAAAAGACAAATTTTTAACAAAATAGATGGATTCTCAATTAAAAAGGATCAGTTTTCAACAAAAAGTAGAATAGTTTAATTTTTAGTTAGAGGAATAAATTTTTAAACAAATAAAATATATTTACAGCGAAATAATTTTCAATAAAAACACTAATTTTCAACCAAAGAAAAATTAATTTTCAATAGAAAAAATAATTTTTCTACCAAAAAAGGATAATCTTTAACAAAATACATGAATTTTCAACCAAATATTTTAACTTTTAATGGAATTTTTAACCTACTAGTTGAATTTTCAATAAAAAAGGTGAATTAATCACCAAGAAGATTAAAATTCTACCACAAAAGACACACAAAAGTTGAATTTTTAACTGAAGAAGATTAATATTTGAACAAACATAATATAGTTACATTTTTAGTTGAAGAATTAATTTCCAATTAAAAAAAATAATTGTGAACGAAAAAAATTAATTTTCTAACAAAAAAGAATAATTTTAAACCAAATAGTTGAATTTTCAACTGAAGAAGATAAATGTTCAACTAAACAAGGAATAGTTCAATTTTCAGTTAAAAAATAATTCTAAAAAATGTTAACAAAATAGTTGAATTTTGAAGAAAAAATGTTCAACTAAAATGAATTATGAACAAAAAAAAAAAAAATGAAACAAATTTTTTCCTTTCACAAATTCTTTCCTTGAATTTAAAAGCAATCATTTATTTATAAAAAAGTAAAATCGAATTATTTTTTTGTTCACCTCAAAAGACCCTAAATCCTAAATTTTTAAAATTTAAACGGTCAATAAATAAATAATAGTTAAACTCTTATAAATTGTGCAATTCAAAGACTTTCTTTCAAAATGTTGAAAAATCTACATTTTGTTTCAAAATTTTTGGAATGTTTTCAATTTTTTCAAATGTTCAAATCCTGGAAAATTAAAAAAATCACTGAAAATGTACCAAATGATTTTTTTATAATTTTGGATGTCTTTTGAAATCTGCTTTAATATTCTGTTAAAATTGATTTTCCCAAATAAAAAGTTATTGAAAATTTTCCCAGGAATCTTAAGAATTTTTTTTCCTATCGCAAAACCTTTATTCCCTTTTATTTATACTTCCATGCATAAATCACATGACACTTGTAAATATAACCTAATCTAATCAGAAAGTGTGACAATACTGAAAAAATTTGTTGTGAAATTCTAAGAATGATTAGACAAAAAATATCAGTCATTTTTAACGTAAATTACAGAAGTATAATATGTAAATTACTTCCGATAGTGTAAAATCACATGCACATAACCTGCTGCATTCTCCATGCCTCATGTAAAAATGACATTCACAAATTGCGATTTTTCATTTTTCTGTAATTTTGCAGAATAGCTGGTATATTTTGAACAATTTTTTGGAGTAAAAATAAAAAATGTTCTTGTTTTGGGGAAGATCAATAGGAGACTTTCTGCGTAAAATACAAACATCGTTGTTTCCCACTAAGGATTCGTCATGTGCTTCACTTCGTCTTCTGGTGTATGTTTCTTCTTCTTAGTGCTTACTTCTTTTTCTTCTTCTTCTTAGTCTCCTTATTCTTAACTAACAATAAATTCTCAGTGCTAATCGACATATTATTTTAAAACAGAATTTATAAACTTATAACTTTCTATGTAACCCAGATTCTATATTTCAGTGACAGTTCACACACTGTAAAAAAAAAGTATCATTTCAAGGCTAGTTTTCGGCATTGAAACAGTCCTCCAAAAATATAGTCTCGGGTGGCTCCATTCTAATGCCACTTTATTTTGATGCCGATAAACGACGTTTTAGTACAACTTTTTTGGATCAAAACAGGACTGAAGTGAGGATCAAATTTCAATGACGTAACGTAGCACATGGGAACGTCAAACGTCCGCGAGCTGTCACTGTAACTTTTTTCGTGTTGTTTTGACGGTTATATGGCTTTCGTCATGTAGA
>CAKNYM010052739.1:382577-441190 GCA_932195095.1 Andricus curvator | reverse complement strand
CCCCATTAACGTACCGGATGTTGATCCCTAGGTACCGTACCAAAAATCCGTACCCGCATCCTAGACAAATACCCTGGTTTTTTTGAAGCCCTGCAAGAGGCCCAAAAGGTCCAGAAGGAAACCTGCATAGTCCGACAGACAGTGGTTGTGAAGAATTTCCCCACGGATGAGGAGTTCCTCGAGTACTACCGAGATAAATAAGACCTAGTTCCACGCAAGAACCTGAACCCCCGGGACGCTGCAACGCAAACCCGTGTGAAGGGCATCGACCGGGCAGTCCAAACAGATTCAACCCCTCTACTGATGCATGCTCGAGTAGAAACACCTTGCACCTCTCCTAACCCCGACATCCACATGCCCAGCTCCTCCAATTCTGAACCCAATCCCCTCCGACTTCCAAATCCTGGTATGATTCCCGCACCCGAATCACTGCCGATCCTCGCACCCCCCGCAGAACCCATCCTCCCCATAGTTCCTACAACCCCTTCCGTATCCCAAAAACTCCACCACCCTATGCCCACCCCAATCCCAAACCCACCCCCGAACCCATGGATTTCTCCGTCAATCCCCGCACCCTGGACTTCTTGGAGACCACTTCTCGCTCTGGGTGTTGGAACTGCAAGAAGCCGGGGCACAAATACCCCGCTGCCCTAACAAAAGGGGATCCCTAGAGACGTTCTGCCGTCGTTGTGGCGAACCTGGGTACACCGTGGAAACTTGTCCCTACCGGTCTAGCTACGTCTACGACTGACCTCCCTATTCCCTTCCACCCTTTTCCGACTTTCGCCCCTTCCCCCTTCTCCTACCGACCGCATCGCTCCCTTTCTCGTACCTTGTTCCTTTTGCTAACCATCAACCACTTCCTCATTTATTATTACCACTAGCCAACCTCAGTATTGTTAACCATTATTTGTCATTCTTTTTCCTTACTTGTCATCAACCCGCCGTCTTCTTTTTGAAATACATTTTTTTTTTCTTCGAAATCCCTACCTCTTTCATTTCACTCGCACCCTATGTTGATCGTTGTGTGTTTCAATTTTGCATTCTTTAGCTATCTTCACTATTTTTTTTGCAATTCAATTTATTATTTTCTTGTACTCGTGATCAGCCAAGGAGCTCCGAATCCTATCAAAGCATCCTGAGTATTATCTTGCGTGGCTAGCCATTTGAAGATTCAGTTCGTGCCTTTTTCCTTTCAATGAAATTCTTTTGCTATTGGGATTTTAAATTTCGTGGTTATTTTATTTTGACTTTGTAGTAAAATTTTTGGCTTTCGTTTTTTTCTTGTCTCCCGCCCTGGTTTGAGACCAGTTCGGTCCCACCCAAATGGGAGGGAGTTGTGACGTTGCAATTTTATCGCACGTCTCAAAAGTGAATTGAACCTCCCTAATAATTATAATTTATTTGTTTTCACTCAAATTCTTAATACTTATCCTCTTGATTTCGTGGCTTGATACGAACGGCAGGGTTGGCACTCTTTGGCGCTTAATTTAGATGTAATTTAGAGTTTAGAAACAATTTAGTTCGTATTATTTATTCTGTTATATACAAAAATTCCTATGAGCATCCCCGGGATCGCCAAACTTCCCCAACTAACGAGTTGAGTTTCCGCTACTCCTTCGTTGCGTCACCGACTAGGGTTTGTCGCCACCTCCAACCCTGGGAGGCTTCTACAGTCCGGTGACCTTCACCTAATTCTTCCCTACGGCAACGACGAATGTTTGAGTTTAAGTTCGTCACCTCCCACTTCTAAGATACCAAGCTGGTCCCAGTTGCAGGAGAAGGAGGGTGGCATTACTTTTTTTTGGTCCAAGAAACAAGGCGTGTTTCTGTTGAGGACATCTTCTTTTGGGTACGGTGGCTACCAGCCAAGACCCAGGCGTTTGTTCCAGTGAGGAGGTACGACCACCGTTATAATAATTGGTAGTACCCCCCCCCCCACATACAAGGGGGGCGGGATGATTTTGGTTGTTCGCCCCAAGAGAGACGGGGTTGAACAACACTCGTCTGTCAAATCCTTTTTTTTTTGTTATGAGGTAATAAAACAACACCTTGTGGGAGAACCACGGACGTCCACCCTCAAATACAGTGGAAAAGTATTCAGCCGCCCCTGCCCCGACTCCGCGATGAACAGCTTCTTCTAGGAGACAAGGAGGACCCTAGAAATCTCGGGGGTCGACACGGGACAGAAAAGGAAGGAAGATTGGGCGAAGAGAAGAACAGGCGGCAAGGCAGACCAACGAAGAGCGAGAACGACACGCGGACTTTCTCATTCTCGATAGCTCCCTGAATCCCCCCCCCCCGCTTCCACCACCCCTCACATCCTTCTTCCGTAGTCCAGTTTAGGCAATAAGTCACCGATTAGGTCAATTAATTTTGTACGCCTGAAGTAGCGCCACGCGCCCAAGAAAAGCTTGTACCCCCCCAGCTTTGAAGGACGTTAGGAGTAAGGTAGGACTTGATTTTCTCACCGTGGTTCAGCCAAGAGCAAGACTTCGATTAAAGTTCCTTTTTCTTTAGAAGATTTTCTTTTTTTTTTTTTTTGATCTAATTTACTTCCGAGGATCTTGGCTGGTCCATCAGACTATTTTATTGCTTCATTCTTTTTCTACCTGTATTATTTTTCCTATTGACCATTTTTATGTGAAATGAACTGCTAGTTTTCCTTTAATATGGAGTGCCGACGGGTCAACCTTTCTTTTTGCCCCTCTTATGTTGAATTATTCTTTTTTATGTAACTTTAACGAATTCGCCCTCTATTATCGTATCAAGATGTAGCCGTTCCCCTTTTTCGAACCCGGGTCCCGATTATGGTTGTCGAAAATGATTGTTCGTATCAAACTCACTAAATTACTACCGATTCCTCATAATTTGTATTTTAATGGTTTTCCCCTTTCCCCTTTATTTCAATATCGAAATGTGTACCTTAAACTGCCAATTTCGTATGCAACTCACTAAATTACTACCGATTCCTCATAATTTGTATTTTTAATTGTTTTCCCCTTTCCCCTTTATTTCAATATCGAAATGTGTACCTTAAACTGCCGATTCCGCATGAAACTCACTAAGTTATTATCGATTCCAAATAATTAGTATTTTTAATTGTTTTCTCCTTTATTTCAATATCGAAACGTGTATTTTAAACCGCCAATTTCGTATGAGACTCACTGAATTACTACCGATTCCCCATAACTTATATTTTTAATGGTTTTCCCCTTTCCCCTTTATTTCCATATGGAAACGTGTATTTGAAACTGCCAATTTCGTATGGAATTCACTAAATTACTACCGATTCCTCATAATTTGTATTTTAATTGCTTTCCCCTTTCCCCTTATTTCAATATCGAAACGTGTATTTTAAACTGCCAATTTCGTATGAAACTGACTGAATTACTATCGATTCTTCATAATTAGCACTTTTAATGGTTTTCCCCTTTCCCCTTTATTCCGATATCGAGATATGTATCTTAAACTGCCAGTCTCATATGTAATTCGCCAAACTCAGAGTGATTCCTCCAAATTAGAGCTTCGAATTGTTTTCCTTAAAAATTGGTGCCGTTAGTTGCATCCTCTTTTTTTCCCCTTTTACTTAAGCATCGAACTACATGTTTCTATTTGTCGTGTCATACCCCTTGTGTTCCGATTTTCGGTGATATTGTTAGTACATTAGTTTATTAGCGTTATTTAACTCGTCCGGATTTCTTAATTTAATTGTGTATCCTAACTCCTAATTTTTTTAATTTTATTTCGATGGCAACTTTGTTATACGTCTTAATCGAGACGGATTGTTAATTCCATATTGTTATAATCCTTTCGTTACGTAGTAAAATTTATATTTGCGCAAGGGATTTTATTAATTTGTTCCTGTAACTTTTCGAGTATCATTTCGAAACAATTATATTTTTTTATGAATAAAACTTAGATCATACGTGTTTTAACGAAAATTTTAAAGAGTTGTATTCAATGATGTTTAACCCACCCCCTCTACCGTAATTCAACGACGATTGGAGGCTGAGCTAGGCGGCAAAGCCAACAATCCGAAATGTTTTAGTTTTGGAAATTTATAGTAGTGTCCCAAGAAAGGACTGGCGCCCGCTTTTGTGATTTGATCTTGGTAGATCTTTTTTTTGAGTCTTAAGTTTACTTTTGGTCGTGGTAGCATTTCAGAGTTTTATTTTTTTTTTTACTTTACGTTTCGGATTGTCTTGTGAGTGCCCGGGTTGGACCCTGCCATTTTTCTTTTGGAAAGAGAAAAAAAGGGGCTCGTCACAGGCTTCACCTTCTTCTGAATGTCCCTTAATACATCCGCGTATTTCATCCCCGGGGCTGGCGTGATGGTCACGGCCTCCCGGGAGATTCTCCTTTTCTTCTTCTTCGGGACTCCTTATTCCTTATCGGGCAAAAACTCCTTTTGAGGCACCACCTCCTGCTCAGACTTCTTCTTTTCCTCCGGCCTCTCCTTCTTGCTCCTCCTCCTCCTGCCAAGCTTAGACCAGGCGACACCATCCTGGGTTCTGGCCTTTTTCAGGGCTGGCTTCTCCTTAGCTCCAGATGCGCTGTGCGAACTGAGGGTCGTTTCCCTCTCCCGCTTACGCCTGTCCGTCGCTTTCTCTGGCGGTTTCTGCGGCTCCGTCTGCGTGCTGACGGAAGCCGTTTCCTCCCTAAAGGTGGAGCTCAAGAGAGACTTCTCTTTGAGCTTTTTACCTATCCTCTCTCTAACCACCACTATTGATGCTCTCTTCATAGAACCCAAACTGTCGATTTAGGTCTCTAACCCTATATCCAGCTTCGGTCATGGCTCCTTGAGCACCCTTCACTTGTTCCATCAGGTCCAGATCCGTGTCCTTCTCTCATTTGCACATCTCCATTATTTTTTTAAGGCACAAACGTACCGTCCTGTGATCCACTCTCAGCTCATCTTGTGAGCTTCGGAAGCGCCTCTTCATCTCAGCAGCATCCGACTTCAACTCGCCACGTTCCACCACGTCGAAGCTGTTGCTGGAGTCCAGCTCCTCTTCAACGTTCGTCTCCTCGCTCCCTCTCCGTTTTCCGAACTCAAAAGCCATAGTAATGAATTCATCAGCGCATCGTGCGTGGGCACGGTGGTCGGGAAGCAAAAAAAAGTCTGCTTGAAACACCTAAGAAAAGTGAATGTGGCATGCTCTTTCGGGTACCTAGGAGTACTCAAAAATCGTTGAGAGAAAATCTGAACAGATCCTTTTCGCGAGAAAATCACTTTTTTGTTCAGTCAAAAGTACCAATAACCGGTTTTTTGAGAACATCTCCTCAGGGATGTATTTTATCACAAAAGTTGTATGCATATGATTTGTAGAGGATTTTCAACTTCTTAGGCCATCTGAGTGCTGCCTCTCGACCCAAAAGAGGTGCCAAAACGTTCCAGAAAAGATGATTGACGAATCCTTGCCTGCTCTATCTCGGTAACCAATGAATATTTTTGAAAGTTATAGGGCTCATTTTGAAGGTAATCAAATTTTCTACAAATCACGTGTGAAGTACTTTAGTGATAAGATAAACCCTTTAGGAGATTTACGAGATTTAGGAGACAGGTATAGGACTCGCTCGAAAGGTAATTTAATTCTCTACAAATCATATGTACACTATTTTTGTGATAAAATACATCACTGAGGAGATATTCTCAAAAAACCGGTTATTGGTACTTTTGACTGAACAAAAAAGTGATTTTCTCGCGAAAAGGATCTGTTCAGATTTTCTCTCAACGATTTTTGAGTACTCCTAGGTACCCGAAAGAGCATGCCACATTCACTTTTCTTAGGTGTTTCAAGCAGACTTTTTTTTGCTTCCCGACCACCGTGTGGAGGGGCGGGCCGAAATAGCTGGGAACGAGTATACCCTCGGACCTAAATCCTACCCCACTTCTCTGAGGCCCAGCCTTCGTTTAACCGGTCCCGGAATACACGGACGGACCGGACTCGCCCGGAGCACTGCAGGTTCCGATCCCTGCAGCCACCACGCACTCCTCGGTCAAGGCCCGAAGGGGCTGGCTCCAGATGCCTGGTCGCAGCTTACACCTCGGCAGAGCAAGCTCACAGAACCCCCTACACCATGACGGCGAAAAGACTGTACATGGTTCGGGGCACTCCCAGTGGGCTGCAACCGTCACCAATCGTGTGTTTGGTCCGCGGAGCCTATTTTATTTCAGCCCTACCCTCTGTTTCCAGCAAGCATTCCCCTATCCGCCACTTGGGGACGCGCCAAGTAGGGGTAACACCTTCCCTTCCCCGCAGACAACTGCGGAGGTCCTTGGTTGAGATGGGTGGTGGTGGGAGGAGGCATGTGGGTATCTGTTTGTATGGGTGTGTTTTCTGTAAACTTCTTGTCCTAATGTGTTATCAGATCTTTTGTAAACTAGTACGTCCAAGAAAGGTTATTTTCCAGATGACAAAAGTGTCGCCAACGTAACTATTACAGGCCAATCACAGACATCGTAGAGAATACATATATCGGAAAACAACATAACCTGAAACTTCAGTTTCAGGTTAGCCCTGAAGAAGTGAACTGCAATTTTCACGAAACGTCGGCTAGGTTCATAGTTTCGCACACGATTTAAACACGAAAAAGTTTTAAATTTTGAATTTATTACAATAAATCATCGTGAAAGCATTAAATCTATTTTGAAAGATAATAGTTTGAATAAAAAATCAAGTTTATTTTCAATGATAAAAACAAAATTAAATTAAATTTCCATTCCACACTCTTTGATTTTGGTTTATATATAATAAATAAATGAAGTTGCAGATTACTATATATAAGTTTAATTTATTTTTATGACTTCGTCGAACAGAAACTCTTTCATTTATTGTGCCAACAGGCAAAGTAGTTGGGACAATTACACTATCAACCTTTTGAAAACAGTAGGACCTTCGACCATTTTATTACGTTGCAATATATAGTCGTTGGTCCTATTTCCTTCATATTTGTGTAATCAGCGGCAACTAACGACATTAGACTCTACCTTCTGGATCAGTGCTGAAACTAAAAACTTATCTGCTAACGGCCGGTGTCAACAAAAAAAAACACATTTTACATTTTATTCATTTTTATTCTATAAATGTATACCATACACATACTTTGATGTTATAGTGTCGACTAGGGTAATACGTAAAGTACAGTGCACGAAAAGAAATAGTTTTGTTTATTCGAAAGTCCTCGGGTTCTAAAAATTTCTACTGGTTGCCAGTAACTCATAGGCAAAAGTACAGATCAAAAATATATTTTTTCTGTAACGTATGCACGAAATGTTTGCTTTTCGAGGCATGTATACCATGCGAGAAATAAAACGTACCGAAAATGTGTTAAAAAGCAGTTATAAAAAGACTTTCTTTACCTGCTGTGTTTGCGCACTTTAAACAAGATTACTTTTTCTACCTGTTGAGCTTGCGAATTTTGATTTTGAATTACTTTCCAGGACTGCCAAAATTATAACCTCACTGCATGATGCTTTCAAGCTTGACAGACTTCTTGGAGCAGTCAATAGTGACTGATAAATTACCATAATATACCGATAAATTATCATCAATTACTAAAGATTTTTGCGACTTTTCAGTAATTTTTCGTAATTTTAACGTAAATTGACCAAATTACCGAAAAATTCGTGTTTATTGTTTTTCGAATCAAAAATTTACTGCATTTGTTAGAAAAAATGTGTGCTGAAAGTTGGCAGTTGCATCTCTTGTGAAGTTGACAGTACTTGCCACCGGCTCATCTTCGGATAGTTTGCAGCTTGCCTGTGGCTCAAAATAAACCATAGTTATACATTACTAGATGAAAGTATTATGTCACCAAACTATGCCAGATACGAAATACTATCGTTAAGCAAAATTATTAATCTAAAAAATAAATACTAATTTTCTCAAAGTCATTTTTTAGTCAGACACATAGTTTTTACTGTAACCTTAAGAAGATAGCATTGAAAATGAAAAATGAAATATGCCCGTGCAGCGGACAGATTAAAAAAATAATATTATGCTAAAAAATGTTCTGAGAAACGGCACGGACATTTCAGCTTCTTCATTTAAAACTATTTTTTAAGTTTTTCACGAAAATGTAATGAAATTTGTTTTCACATAAATCATGACATTTTTCTATAGTTGTTACTTTATTTCAGTTCCCTGATATTAATTTAGTTTATCAGTATACACTTAAATGAAATAGGGATTCATATTTATCATTATTTTTCTTACATCCCACCTTAAAAAAATTCTTTGGGGTGTCAAATACATGAAAAAATGCTTCTGACTTTTTGCTATTAGAAAATTGCATATTAGGAGACTCGATGCGTTATTTTTTTATCATGCTGATGAATTACAGCTTTGATGGAGGTTTTAATCGAACGAAAACAATATTATAATATAGTAATCTGTAGAGAAAGTAAGTTAAAAAAATTGTCAGGGAAAAACTGATCTTAAAATGACAAAATGCACTTTTTTCTATCTCCTGCTCTCTTTTTGAAGATAAATATCTGACGTGCGCCGAAAAAAGGGGGCTTACTCTAAAAAAATCGAAATCGAGATTTTTACACCTTTCGATAGTTTTTGAGTTGCTTTTGTTAATGAAACCATGGAAAAAAAATTCGAAGCGTTATTATTGCTAAGAATTGAGTTGATAGGTACCCGAGAAATCCGGCTTTCGCTCGAGAGCTCGAGATCCCGTGAAACACCTCCCACCACTCACCACTACTCCTCCGCGTCTCATCTATACCCCGTCCGTGAGCGGCGCTGCTATATGCGGAGAATGGAGTGGTAAGTGGAGAGGGAAGATTTCGTGAGTCTTCCCTCTCTCCTGAAAGTCGCTTCTATCGGATCGACTTCGATCGCTCGCCCTGCAAAATCTCACTTTTCAGAGTAAGCCCCCTTTCTTCGGCGCACGTCACATATATACCTTCGCTTCTTTATTTTATACCTTGTGTGTACAAAATAAGTGCTACTTTGACGTCACACTATTGATTAATATAATACGGATAAAACACTAGATAATGCGTATATCATCAACAAATGTATACCATAGTCTAACATTAATTTTTATTATTTTTATTACTTTTACGTGACATAAAGGAACTTAAGGCACTACCCAGCCCGGACAATCTAGCCCTTGATGTTCTAGACCCTGATGACGAACTTGGTTCATTAATAATAACTTGATGCACACGAACGGTTAAGTCGTCGACTGCGCGGCGCGGATTAACCGCTGTTCTCACGTGCAGATTTGGCTCATTCGGTGGAGACTCATTTCCAGAGATGATAAGATTCTCTCTTCCAAAGGCGCTATAATGCGCACTTCCATAGGCGCTATGATGCGCACTTCCATAGGCGCTTTGATGCGTACTTCCATAGGTGCTGTGATGCGCACTTCCATAGGCGCTGTAATGCTCACTTCCAAAGGCGCTTTGAAGCTCACTTCCAGAGGTGCTTTGAAGCTCACTTCCAGAGGTGCTTTGAAGCTCACTTCCAGAGGTGCTTCGATACTCACTTCCAGATTCGTTTGGACGCTCATCTTCAGAATCGATATTTCGCTGGTCATATCTAGCCTCCATAGCCCGCCATGTTCGAAGCCTTTCTGACGCATTAAGGAAGTCACGTAGAGCCTGTACAGCAGGCCCTAAGTGATCCGGTCTCTGTAAAAAGAGTATTATTTCAGGGCGTATTCATTGTATTAAAATAAGACTCAGAAAAAACAGTATCGAGTATTATTAAAATGAGACCATTGGTAGGATGTCTGCAGTGACAAGAGATAACTAGTTAATTTCAAGTAGTTACTTTTTCTGTTAACTACAGTGCACAGAAAAAACTGAAGTAAAATTTTGTTTCATGTATAATTTTCCGCTGCTAAAGTTTACATGCTATTTAGTGAAAGTTTACCTTACGATTGAATAAAAGCTGTCGTCTGGTACGTTCTTAGCAGCAATGTGAAAACGGCAAAGTATTTTTAAAATGATAAGACTTAACGTGGAATAATTAAAACTTACTTTTCGTGAATGAAAATAAAGAACTTGACACAACAAAAACCATAGTTTGTTTTTGAACAAAACGAAGAATAGGAAGCAAATTAATTTTGAGGTTGAAGCATTAACAAGATTCCTAATGTGATAAAAAATTTACATCTTTGATTTATTTCAGCATAAAATTAAGCTTAAATATTAATAATTTGAAATCAATCCAAATGTACAAGTATGTTTGAAATTTTAATTTAAAAATGGTTCCATGAACGGAATGTCAGATGGGAAAATACATTTTCATTCGTCCGTGAAAAGTGCAATTATTTTTAAAATATAAATGTAACAAGTGCAATGTTTTTTGAATTTTTGTGTGCTTATTTCCAGACCGATTTCATTTATACTTTCATGTTCTGCGCACTGCTGTCAACTGCATAGCAGACGACGCTTTGTCACTGAAAAGTTATTCCAACACAGTTTAAAAACAAGAAATTATCTCAGTTTCGTTTAAAGTTTATTTGATAAGGTTGATTTCTGTTGCAGCGAATCTTCCAACTGAAATAGATTTGAACTTTATCTTCTGTTTTTTTCTGTGTGGCAACGAAAGGAACTTTTGCAAAAAAGTAACGAATTAGGAACTAGATAAATTTTTTTCATTAACATTAACTATAAAAACTGTTACTTTTTTTTCTTTACATATTCAAAACGCTTTTCTAAGTCTTGGCCCTGGCTGCTAGCGAGATTTCATTTCTCGTCTTGAAGTCGAACGCAAGACATGGGCAACATTATCCGAAAAGGATCACAAGGCCACCGAGTATATTATTAATCCGCTTTCAATTTTACACATTTTTTATATAATTTATTTGTATGCATCAATAAATCTGTTCACCTGAATTAAGTATATTCTTTGGATGTCAAATCTAAAAATTTTGTCCCTCTTTTCCTATCTCCGAAAGATCACGAGATACTTATAAAGAATTAGAATTTTAATCTTTTTATGAAAAACTTTAGTCATTTATAGTTTCTAAGGCCCACAAGTTCTAAGTATAATGGACATTAAAATTTACAATCGAAAACATTTGTAAGAGAAAAAAAATCTTTAAGAGAAATTCGGTATATTTATCAAAAATTAAAATAAAACTTCTTTTCTTAAGACAAGTTCTAATTGACTTGGCATGACCCCCGTCGCGAATTCCAATCATAAATGTAAGACTTTCATCCATGACCTCCAAATCCCGCTCCTGTACATACGGGAGCGAGACAGGGTCGTCTTAAAGTCGAATGCAAGTCCAACAAAGTCCAACTCAAGTAAAAACATTTTTTCTCGCATCCTTACGAAATAATATCAGGGAAATTCAGTATGGGCCTATCATAGAAATCATCATAGAAAATGAATATAAGAAAATCAGTTTTATAAAAATAATGTTGAAATATCTGAAGAATTCCTGAAACAACAGAGAAACTACACAAAAAAATGATTCAATTATTCAACTGATGCATGATTTAAAATGATTTAAAGGGATTTTGCAGGATTGTGCAAATTTCAAATTAATAAAATTATTATTACCAAACAGTTTTCCAAAGTATCTCAAAATATTAAAAAAGATGTCAAGGGACTTCGAAGAATTTTGTATTTTTCAAAAAATTTCAAGGAATATCAAATGATTTAAGGGGTTAATTGGACCTCTAAATAACTACAAGATTTTAGGAGATCTTACTATTTTTAAGGGATCTAACAGGATTCCTAGATAACTTCAGGGAATAAATTTATTTTATTATCAAGTGATTTCGGATCATTTCTACAGATTTATTACTATTCCAAAGATATTAAGTAATTTCTACCGATTTTAACAGTTTTTAAGAGATTCCAAATAATTCTCATGAATTAAAGTATAATTTCAAGCGATTTGAATTATATCAAAGGAATTCACAGATTTGTTCAGCGTACACGGAGAAAAGAGGCTTTTAGTTATATACATAAATTACCATTTTCACCAAGAAAATTTATTAGGATTGTCGAAAGCCCTTTTCTATTTAAAATTTTGCCCACTTTTGCCAGATTTGCCAGATTACTATACAAATCGTAACGATCATCCAACACAATAACGGAAAATACTATTTGCAAGAAACGGTAAAATGTGGTAAGTAATATAAACTATTAATCATAATATTTTCTGACAAAACAGAATTGAAAAATTGCCTATTGAAATGAATGATAATTTTCGAAGACTTTGAGACACATTCTGATAATTTTTCAACTATTATCCACATCAGATATTTATTTATTGTTTCACATAATCATTTTCAGGTTGTTTTTCGAATTTTGAAACAATGGTAAGCTCTGCAGACCTTCTTCAATGCGAAATGGTTAGCAGAAAGTCTAGTTGCAACAGAATGCATTTACAATGATCTTGATTATCCATATGGCAAAATGTTTTTCTTCTTCCTGGAATGGGCTTTGCCAAAAGTTGTCGGTGTCAATGAGTACTTCCAAAGTGACAGAGTTGTCATCACTCACGTAGACGGAGAGATGAAAGCTATGTACACCGAGTTACTATTGGGACACATGAGTCCCGAACGAGTCAACATGGTCAAGATTGAATGCATCAATCCAGCAGATCAGTCAATCAAATGTACATCGGAGTCAAAGTTAGTCGTCAACTACAAACTCCTGTGATTGCGAACCAAAAAAAGGAAGAAGAAGATTTCCTTTACTGCTGCCGTGATTTTCTGATGACAGTTTGTCAACAGATAAGAGAAAGGTATGCTCTCAGTGGTGAGAATCTTTTCTCCAAAGTGGCATGGTTAAATCCTGATTCAGGCTGTCGATGATCAGTGGAGGAACTTACCTCAGGAAGTAATTTTCAAAAACTGTGTTTCGTCTTCTACGTCTGAGGTCATTTCAGTCGATTCAATTTTGTACAAAGTTAGGGGAACTAAAAATCTAGATGAAAAGCAAGATTATAAAGAAATGGAAAATTTCGCTTTAGATATTTTTGCATTGCCACATACAAGTGCCTCTTGCGAAAGAGTCTTTTCTAAAGTAAATCGAGTGAAGCCTGATTCTCGGAATAGACTTCTAATCACTACGTTGCGAGGGGATTTGAGCGCATCAGCATGTATTTCAAAAAGTGGTCGTGAAGAATTCCAACCAACAGAAAGAATGCTGAGTTACATGACTGCAAGTAACATCTACGTTCCGAAAATTTCCAGAATCGAAAAAATGAAAGAGAAGCAAGCGACTGACGTACCACAATCTGAATGTGAAAACTTGGAGAGTGATGAGGAATAGTGCAACATTTTGTTCGATTGAGAATCATCAGTATTTCATATCGTTATTTTATAGATTTTAAACTGTTTTTTTAAAGACGGAAGAGACTGACTTTTGGAATAAGGCTGGGAATATTTAATCTTAAATACACACGTGATTAACTCAATTGAGAAAACCCGATTCCCAAAGTGGATGCTGGACTTCCTAGACTTCACTAAAAAATGCCTTGACCTCCTCTGTGTGGGCGGGTGGACGACAGCAAATAGATGGTCTTGGAATAATCGAGATGGGTGAGACAAAAACTGTTGATTTTCTCTGACTCACCTCTTTCTCCGCTCTCGACTTCTCCTAGCGTTATATAGTACTCGCATTCTGTCAACAATATGCTGCCTGATGGTCAGTAGCTTTGACCTGTTGAGTTTGTGATGACGGATCCGCAGTTCGCGCGCAAACTGTCGAACCTTGGCAGTGAAAGTCCTGCCAGATGTTATGTAGTCAATCACACACTGAATGCGGGACGCGTGCTGCCTTGCCCAGCCAATCTTTGTGCCGAGTTGATGCATTCATCTTATAGTCTTATGATCAACCGTTGGTTTTGTTTAGCGGTTTGCATCTGCCAAAGCTCTCGCTGCATTATAGACACCGCAATTGATATTCCAGGGGTCGGGTTCTTCGGAAAAATCTCCACGAAGCTCGTCATCCAGTTCAGCTTATATAACCCCTTTTCCGGAATTCCTCGGCACAGTTTCGCAGACGTTTTTGCGAAAAATGCGAGAGTTCTGGTTGTTTCTCGCACCTCAGAGTATGCAGTCGCGCCAAGTAACCTTTTCGTTCAGGGGCCATACTGGTATCATAGCACTCCAGCATGTCGTCCCTGAGTCGATCCGTCTACTTAAAAGTAATGAGATTCTGCCGGTCAATCGCATTGATACTGTCTTCATTGGCTCCCCCAACTCTAGGATAGTGGGCATTGTTGTCCGACCCATTGTCGGGAGCCCTGCGCGTTCGACTGTTTTAACCGCACTTGCTACAACTATGTTTGGTGTTGTCATTGTTGTTCCCATGAGCAGCTAGGGAAAAGGTACCGTCCATTCTTATAGAGCCCCGCATGCAAGGATGAGGCTGCATACTCCGAAAGATCGCCCGGTATTCCAGAGTCTCCGTTTGAGACACCTCACCCAGGTGTGATTCAGCTTTCGGCACGTTTGTTACGCCTCCGCTTAGGGGTTATTCCTTTTTTTTTATTTCTTTGAAATCGAACTTAAGAACCTATGACTGAGCCACCGGACGCGTCCTAGGTTTGCAGATAGAGGGCCCCTATACCAAGGATTTTTGCTGAATATTGTTAGAATAATTAATAAGCAGTCGCGGAAAATTGTCCAAGGATGCTTCTGAAGGAATAACCCACAAGGGCAGGCGTAAGAACCGTGCGAAAAGCTGAATGACACCTGGCTAAGGTGTCTTAACCGGTGCCTCTGGGATACCGGGTTATTGAAAACAATAATGTCACCAGCAAGCCACCCAAAACTTGTAGATGCAATTCAAAACGATCGAAATTTGGACTGCTGAAAATAATTTATATCGAAACACGACGACAAACCGGCAAAATGCCCACATTAAGTAGACGAATCAACTCAAGTATGATTTGCTAGACTGCTACGATGCCAGCTCATCAATCACTGCCGATGACGTCGAAAGAGTACTTAGGGGCACAAAAAAATTTTCCGCTGCAGAACCAGATAGTATTAAAAGCTTCTAGTGGAAAAAGTTTACTTCTACACACTAACACCTGGCTCACATATTCACCTAATATTTGAAGTTGGAGACGCCCATTCCGCAGTAGCTGGTTTTAAGACGCACTATAATCCTACACAAAAAAGGGGACTTGTCCAACCTAGAGAATTACAGCGCAATAATTTGATTGAACACGCTGTGTAAGTTCTTTACAGCTGTCCTAAACGACAGGATCGTTCGAAGAATTGAGCCTGTGTGGAAAGAGGTATACGAGCAAACGTGGCTCGAAAAAAGGTGTAGCAGGCTGCCGAGAGAACCTGCTAAATGACAGGTGCGTCTGCAAAGACGCAGCAGCCTATCAGTGCTTCATGTAAGTGGCTTGGAATAACTACCAGAAAGCTCTCGATTCAAACTCTCATAGACTTATCATTTGTCTGTTGGAAAGCTTGGAGGTTCAGCCACACATAGCGAGATGTATAGAGAGAGACATGATTGACCAATTAGGTTCGACCAGTCCCCACCATGAGGCGCTCTAGCCAATCACAGACATCGTAGAGAATAAATATATAAGAACAACATAACCTAAAACTTCAGTTTCAGGTCAGCCCTGAAGAAGTGAACTGCAATGTTCACAAAACGTGATCAAGATTCATAGTTTCGCACACACACCGAGCTTCAAGCGGCGATAAGTATAAAAAAAGTGTCGACAAAAACTGAAGGCGGAGATTTGTTCGTACGTGCCCACAGTTTCAAAATCCGTTTGAATAAAAATCCTAGCTGCTCATTTCTTTGAGATATCGCATATTCATTTTTTATGCTTTTTCCACCGAATAGAAGCGTATTTAGCCTATTTAGCAAATATAAGCGTATATACATATATGTATTTAAGTGTAAGTATGAGTAAGTGTGTGCGTATGGAATTATGTTTTATGAACAGGGAATATTATTATGAATTATTGTGGGACACAATAATAAATAATAAACCCACATCGTGGGTGTGGTGAGCCCACACTTGTAGTTATTTACTACAAGTTATCCACCTAGAAACACTACCCGAATCGGGTAGTGTCACGCCTACCCCGAAAGGGAAATGGCTTAATGGTATACATTGTAGTTCTTGAAGAACTGGCAGGTGGCTTCTAGGTAGTGGCAAAGATAAAAAATTCGCTAAAGATTGACAGAGTATAGTTAATTCATCCCTTTTTAAGGAAGATGATAACGTTTATGTTATTCAGAAATGTATATACCTGAATTACACATACTGCAAGGGTTCGTCAAGCACCTCTTTTGGGATGGCTTAGTCCCACTGGTGGGTGAAGAAAAGGCACTAAAGTGGCCAATAAAACTAAAAGCCATCCCGAAAAATTATCAAGAGCAAATATTTTAGGGAAATGCCTGTCGTAAACTCATCAAAAAAGCAGATGAGCTCCTTGATTCAGAAATATATGAGGGCATCGGCCACCTACGATTATCGCCTTTTGTTTCTGCTCTAAAAGCTATTAAAAATCCACGTGCTTTTGGATCACCTTGCTCACTGGTTACATTTTTCAGGTAAATATGGTTTGGGCCTGTGATCAGAGCAAGCGGGCGAGTCAATTCATAAAGAATTTTGTAAATTCTGGACGCGTTGTAGAATAAATTTGATTCACGATCCCTCGTATTCGAGCAGATTGAAAAAAAGCGGTGGTTGAATTCTCTTCACGACACATTTAGATCGAAAAATAGGATAAATTTTCATTAATTCCTCTTTGTTGATTCTATTTATGTACACGTAACAATATTATATAAATCTAATAGATGAGTACAAATTAAAATAAATTAAAAACCTATAAACAATACAAAATGTCAAAAAAATTGAAAATAAGAAAAATACAGAAAAAATGGGACCAGTATACCGCCACGTCCACGCCGTTGGTCCTGGGGAAAGCTGAGAGTGGTATCACAGTTAAGCCGCGATTGTCCGCATTCATTGAGACCGAATGTGATCCGGATAGTCGAATATCCAGATGATTCAGAGAATTATGACGATCGAAAATAGAACTCAATTTGACCGGATGATCGGGGTCAGGATAACCGGATCTATACTGTATTCAGTTGATGGATTAAAAATCTTCTTTTCCATAATTTACAGCGAAATGCAGAGAAAAAGATTTACAACATATACACACATTGAATTACATAAGGTTATGCACGCTACATGCGCTCCTGATCTGTAAAAAATTACAACAAATGATTTTGCGATATCTCAAAAAAATCAGCAGCTAAGATTTTCATTCAAACGCATTTTGAAACTGTGCGCACGTACGAATAAATCCACGCCTTCAGTGTTTGTCGACACTTTTTTTTATACCTATCGCCGCTTGAAGCTCAGTTTTCTTACTAAAACTAACACTTTCAGTAAGCTCAGGTCTTCTCAAGCTAAGCTACTAACATCTTTAGCTTTCTTAAAACGGTGTAGGGACAACGACATCATCCCAAAATTCTTACATTTGAAAAACCATTTGGAAACATCTTAATCCAAATCAATTCAACATAAAACAAGTTTGCTTCTCTTTAAAGAAAGAATACTACATACTAAATTTGCCTTGCACACTACCTCCAAAAAAGTATTAAAAATTCACCTTTTCCTATCAATCACTCTCAGATTTGAGTAACACAGTAAAATACATCTGTAACCATCCTCTCAGCAATGAGATGATTTCAGCCTTATCTAAAGGACATAATTTTGCAGTAGTAGTAATTTTCCACCCGAAAAAGCAAATGACATACGGCGTAGCACGGCCATCATCTCACGCCAAGCCCAACTTCCCTCCTCAAACTTAACAAAACAAGAAAAAACAGCATTTAAAGAACTCAATCAGGATAAAAACATCATAATATTACCCGCAGACAAAGGCAACACTACAGTAATAATAAATAAAGAAGACTATAACACTAAACAACTTAAAAAAGACCCCACAAAAACAATAGTCAGCAAAACAAAAACCCTTCTCAAAGAATTAAAACTTGACAGCGAAACAATATCAAAATTAAAACCTACTAATCCCATCTCTTCAAAAATTAACGGACACCCAAAAATCCACAAAATCAACATTTCACTCAGACCGATCGTCAGCGCAATAAACTCACCAACATACAACCTAGCACGCTTTCTCGCCACAGAACTGAATCTTCTCACAGGAAACTCTATCATACACGTCCAAAACTCTTTTGACTTTATCAGAAAGATACAACAGATTCACATTCAACCCCAAGACATGGTAGTGAGTTTCGACGTAGTATCTCTCTTTACGAAAGTACCAATCTCTGATTCAATCGATATTATTAAATTCTTTGCAAAGTTCCCCTCAAATCTCACACCCTTGATAGAATACTCTCTCAATAATAACCTGCTTCTCTTTCAATAATAATCAATTCTACGAACAAATTTCAGGAGCAGCAATGGGATCTCCAATCTCACCTGTAATAGCCAAGATGTTTATGGAAAATCTAGAAACTAAAATCTTCAACCAATCCAAGGTTAAACCGCAATTTTGGAGACGTTAAATGACGACAAAACGGAAACTTGCCTTTCTTGGACGTACTAGTTTACAAAGGATCTGATAACACATTACGACATGAACCTTACAGAAAACCTCCCCATTCAAACATATACCTACATGCCTCCTCCTACCACCACCCATCTCAAAAGCAATCGGTCATCAACTCCCTTGTATACAGAGCTGTCTGCATAAGAGATAAAGATAACATACAAAAGGAATTACAAAATGTTAAACAAATCCTAATGCAAAACGATTACACAAACAAACAAATTGATGACGCAATAAGAAAAAACACTCAAAGAAACAAACCTACACAACCTACTAAAGAAAGAGAGAGAAAAATGACCACCATCCTACCCTACATTCAAGGTATCACAGAACAAATGAGAAGAATTCCTAACAAACAGAACTTCGAAACCACGTTTCAACCACCTGAGAAAATAGGACAACTTCTAAACAACCCTAAAGATGTAAAGGCACCTCTCGGTGATCCGGGAGTATATGAAATCCCCTGTTCTTGTGGCAAAACCTATATTGGAGAAACCGGGAGATCAGTGAGCCAACGTGTAAAGGAACATGAGAGTAAAGTCAGGCTAAAACATTTAACGCAATCAGTACTAGCTGAGCATCATATCGAAACAGGACATAACATGTTATTTGACAAACCAACCGTCATTGCAAAAACGCACAATATTTTTCCAAGAAAACATACAGAAGCAATCGAAATCTTGAAACACCCTAATAACATCAATAGGAACAATGGATATAATAACAATCCGATTTGGCTTTCCGTCCTCCCGGGTTTTCTAAGAAGGACTTGATTGGCCAATCAAGTTTGACCATTCCCCATCATAGGGCGCTCTGGCCAATCACAGGCATCGCAGAGAATATATATAAGAACAACATAACCTGAAACTGAAATTTCAGGTCAGCCCTGAAGAAGTGAACTGCAATGTTCACGAAACGTCGGCATGATTCGTAGTTTCGCAATCTATTTTTTTTGTAAGGATTGCCAAAATTCTGAGATGTTCCCCATACAATAGGGAAAAAACATATAGTAGAGATGAGATGAAAAATTCAAATCCTAGGCACCAGGCTTTGAATAGTTTCTCCATCACTTCAATTTGATGAAATATGAATATATATATATATATATATATATATATATATACGAGGCAGAAAAAATATTTTATTGTATATAAAATCTTTTTTTTTAATTTTCTTATAATCAGAACAAACATATATTTGAACAGTTTACACGTTTCGCATTAGGAAAAATGTTGGTATCTGGGAATAAGTATTAATTTGAGTGCCTAAAGAAGTATAAGTTAGCCAAAGATTAGTAAAAAATTACTAATTCGATTATTCGAGATATTTCCAAATTTAAAGGTGGAAAACTAATTTCTTGGTAAAAATAAAAATTATTCACAGCTGTATATAATAATTTGAAAAAAGTCATGAACATGGTAAAAGTGGAAAATCTAAAATTTTAATTAGTCGGCACGATGGTGTAATATTTTTAACTCTATTTATACAATAAGAAGGCCATATTGAAAAATAATTAACTTCTGCTCAGAGATGCTAAAAATAATTTTATAATTTGTTTTTGTTTAAAAATAATGAAATTGTGAAACAAATTGTTTAAAAAAACTGACCAGGATTTTCAAAAAATAACCCAGATATTCGTAATTGAGGGACTGTTTGCGCTCTTATAAACTTTTTCCTGTTATACCTTTTCGCTATTTTATCAAATTTTAGTTATAAAGAAGCCATTAGAAGCCTTATTCAAGAAATATAGATTTTATTTTTTTATTTTTTCTGATGCCAAGGTTTTAAATTTTTCATGTCATACCTATTATATATTTTTCACCTATTGTATGCAGAGTATCTCAGAATGTTGGCAATTTAAAAAAAAAAATGTTCAAAGATACAACTATGTTTTCATATTTCTCTGTTCCTAAGAAATCGTAATTTTTATGACTTTTACCAGCATCAAATAATTTTTTTCCAATCGGACACCAAACGAGAGTTTTATCCTTTGTACTAGCTTCAATTTTGCTTTACAAGATATTTCTTTAAAACTATCATGTATATTTAAAAAAAAATCAAAAACTTCGAAAATCTCACTTTTTACGTAAATTCGAAGCTCGCAACCTCTACATAAATGATTGTTTTAAATTATGAAAAAATGAGTTGAGTATTTTCTCACCACGAGAAACAAACTGTCGCGATAATGCCGCAGAAAAATGAAAGCAAGTTTTTTGTGAACCACTCTAATTTACACATTTAATAAAAAATTAATTCTCAACAAAAAATTCCGACCAAATAGTTGAATTCCCAACCAATCAGATAAATTTTCAACTAAGATGATACATCGACAAAAAACCCATTAATTAACAACACAAGAGTAGAATATTCAAATAATTTGTTGAATTTTAAACATAAATTAAACAAGTTTTCCACAAAATGGTTGAAATTTCAAAGAGATGAATCTTCAACTAAAAAGTAAGTTTTTTACAAAGGAATTGAACTCTTGACCACATAGTTGAATTTTAATCAAAAATATTAATCCTTGAAAAAATAAGCGAATTTTTTAATTGTTTTCTATTAATGCAGTTCGCATTCAAGCGAAATTCGGAAACTTTGTTGAAATTTATCATCGGGAAAATCTACTAAAAGTTATTTTGTAACGTGAATTCAACTGACCGTCCTACTTTCTGTTAACAACCGTAGTACCCCCGCCCCCTCAAGCTGGCAAAACAGTTCGTGGATGGTCCCCTCTGCGTATACAATTTTCCGACACCCCCATGCCTTAGATGACTTTTCTAGATCCGCGCCTGCTCTCATGATGTGCGAGCGTTATGCGATTCAATTGATGATATAAATGGCTCGGTCTATGGGCAACGCCGCGCTCGCGCCGCGGCTGTGACGATGATCAGCACGCGCATATCGTATTATGCTATCACTGTGATAAAGAAAAATTACTATATGGGACAGTGTACGTACTTGAATACAACCGACGTAGCGAAAGAGCATTTGCATCAAATGATCTGCTGAAATGACGATATGATGAAACCGTATTTCTCTGCTACTTTCTCTATATGGGTGTAGTACAACAAGTTGAGGAATTTCATATTCTGCGACCGTGGCTGGCATAATAACATTTCCATCGTATGCTCCATAGACGGCATTATCTACGATTACTAGATTACCATCAGCAAGGTAGAGTGTTTTAATGTACTCTTGAGGACGTCGAACATATTTTCCCCTAAAAATATATGGACGATCAAAACCTGAATCGTTCGGTACGTTAGGAATTCGCAAAGGTCCTGTAGCAATCGGATATCCAAGGTCAAAACTTTCTTCGTTCTCACTCTGTGAGCCAAAACACTTTATTCTAATGCTAAAACGTGTGCGTTGAAAACTTTGAACGTTCGCATTATCTCCATCTTGAGAACTTTCTTCGTTCCTTCTGCGTCTACTTTGTGAACTCTTTTTGCTCCTAGTGCGGCTACGATCCGAGTTTCCCGCGTAACTACTTGATGATAAAGTTAATTCTGTAAAAATACAATAGAAATGTATAAATTTAGTATATTGATGATATTTTGTCGACCGGTGCAATTAATTAATTTCTGATGTTAAATTGTACCAATTACTTGCTCTAATATACTTTTTGGAGAAACGAGGAAAAATCTACGTCGGCCCGGATTTGTTAACGGGAATGTTTCTATACATGAGGCTACTGTAGATCGTTTTTCGTTTTTCCCATTACTACTGGATGACGCACGTCTGCATCTCTTTACTTGTCAAATTTAGTTAGTCAGTGTAAAAGATATTTATCTTCAAATCTTCAAAAAGTCCTGAATTATACTTTTTCGAAATACTTTGTTGTATTCAAAATTATTTGTCCGCTAAATTTATAATTTGGATAAATTTTTTTACCTTTCATGACTGAATGATCTTTTTTGGCTAAAAATCGAGCTATTTGTTTGAAAATTGGTCTCTTTGATTTTAAAATTAATCTGTTTTTGTTGAGAATTCCAATATTTTGCTTAAAAGTCATATTTGTTAGTTGAAAATGCAACTGGATGAAAATTAATCTTTTTCTGTTAAAAACTATTATAAGTATTTCGTTGCATACTGTATTTTTTGGTAGAAAATAAATCTTCTTGGTAGTCTTTTTGGAACAAAGGTGCCCAGCACTTTCCTATTATAAAAAGTACATGCATTTCGGCTAACTTCGTACGTAGTCCCAAAACCCTATTGGTCAATTCAGTTAGCCATTGACATTTAATTGAGCCACAGTAGAATCATCCAATCAGCTGTCGAGAATCGAAAGCAAGATTCGATAATTCAATAATGTAAAGAAGATTCGATAACTCGATAATTCAAGTAAGCGCAAATTTCAAAAGAGTCAACATTTCTGGCTTAATTATTATAATGAATTAATAAAATAGTTGAAAATTTGGATTAAAAATGAGTGTGTTTGAGTCGAATGAGTTATAATTTATTGTTAGTTTCTCTAAACATATGGGAAAGGGAAGGAAATGTTTTCAAAATTCAAAGCAAAATACAAATTTTGAGTTATCTTGAAAACAGTGAGAGATTCGCGAAAACTGACAATATTTACAGGGTTTCCTGAAGAGGAATGGCCTTCGGCCACTCTGACCTAAACCAGTCAACAAACTTTCAAAATTAAAAAAATAATCAACATTTTGAACTATCTCGAAACCGGTCAGAGATACGTGAAAACTAAGTAAATTTTTAATTTTTTGCAGAGGGGTTTCGTTTTTGACCCACTCTAACCAGTAAACAAAATTTCAGAATAAAAAAAATCCAAATTTTGAATTATCACGAAAACGGTCAGCGAAACGTGAAAACTAAGTAAATCTCAAGGTTTTTGTAGAGGAGGTTTGTTTTCTACCAATTTGAACTGACCAAATCACAAGATTTTTTAAATTAAAAAAAAAATTTTAGTTATCTAGAACACGGTGAGAGATACGCAAAAACTGACAACATTTTCAGGCATTTCTAAAGGGGGATAATCTTTAGCCAAACCAACGTAAACCAGTAAACGGTCAGAAATGCGTTAAAACTAATGACATTTTAGAGATTCTGTAGGGTTTTTTTCGAACAACTCCAACTAACCCAATAGAAGGATTTTAAAAATTCAAAACAGTACTAAAAATTCTGAATTATATCGAAAATGATCAGAGGTACATGAAAACTAAGCAAATTTTGAGGGATTTTGGGAACTGGATAGTTCTCGACAAAATCGAAGAAACATATTTTAAATTTTTGTTTATATCGGAATCTGTGAGAGATATGCGAAAACTGACCAAGTTTTCACGGTTTTCTGAAGGAAAAAAAACACGCGGCGTATAATGACCGACTTAAGTTCCTTGGCGCACAATGTACTATTATTGAAGATTAAGGAAGTTATGGCTCATTAATAATATTTGAGTCATCTGTTTCAAACAGAAAAGCTTTTTTCATCGACATAATTCAAAGTTGACGCATGAATAGAAAAGACTTTTTGATCATAAATTTTCAAATAGAATAATTCTGACATTTTGTAAAGAAATTATAAAGCTGGGAAAGGGATAAGTTGCGACAGAACTTTTTCTTTCCCTTTTCCAGCTCAGAAAATTATCATTTCGACTACAAAATTTGATTTGTCTGATTTGTCTTTGTGATAAAAAAATTTTTTGTATTATTCTGTAGTTTTGCATTTTTTGTAAATTTCTATTTTTAAATTGATCAAACTGAATGAAGACATTGGTTTGCCTATTATTAAAAAAATAACTAATGCTTCCTCTATGAGGAAGCAAATACATTTGCTAACGGGAAGCAAAGTGCTCGTGAAATGAGCACCATATAAATACAAATAAACTGGAAACACTTTTTATTATATTTTTATTATTACACTTTATTATTTGTGGAAACCATAAATTACGTTTTGTGTGCAGTAATCGAGTGTTTAAATATTAATATAAAACATTTTGATATTTTATTAATAATATATATTCAATATTTAAAGTTCAATGTAGAAATATGGGTTAATTTTTAGTAGTATCAGTTAAAATAAATAAAGGATAATGAAATAGATAAAGTGTGTGAATAATGAGTATTTTTCTGTTTGGACCAGGAACTCACAAAGAATTCTCTCAACTTTGAGCAGTGACAAATAAAAATGGATTCCAATAACGCAACGTCTGTTTGATCATCTACACTCGTCTTGCACGTGAAAAAAAAACAAATATTGTATCATATCTTACTTCAAAAAAATTGAGAAATAAGCGAAAAAGACGTTCTGAATCAACTTAAACTAATTTATCAAAATTTATAGCTAGGCTATAAAATAAATTGAAAGGAAAAAAAACTTTTTAATTTAATAGAACTGTATTGAAATTATAAACGTAACGAAAATGGATTTAATCACCAAAATAAGATAAAAATGTGAAATTTTTTATAAAAATAAATTTTTGAATTTTCAGCAATCCTGCTGACATTTCATTATTTGTTTATTTCTTATATTTTCTTCTGATTATTCGGTAGATTGTGAATTCCATTAACGTAAAAATCACGAGCTATTTTGAAGGCATATTCCTTTTTTTTATCTTTGTTTACACTTTCATACATACACATGCATACACAAGGAAAACTTTTGAAAAATAGTTGAATTACCAACAAAATAATTAAACTATTGATAAAATAGTTAAATTTTTAAGCGAATATAGTTTAATTTTCAACTCGAAAATATCTGTTTTCAACCAAAAATGCAATAGTTATATTTTCAGCTTGAAAAATTAATTTTGAAAAAAAAAAATTTCTACGAGTTAAATAGAACAAAAAAGATGAATTTTCAACAAACTACATGAATTTTCTACAAAACAGTTGAATTTTCAACTCAACAGCCAAAAAGATGCATTTTCAAAAAAGAAAATTAATTTTCAACCCAAAAAGACGAATTTTTAACAAAATAGATGAATTTTTCGAAAAACAGATCAATTTTCCACCCGGCACCAAGTAGTTGAATTTTCTACCAAAATAGTTAGATTTCTAACCAAATCTTTACATTTTCAATTGAAAAAGACAAGTTTTCAACCAAAAATTTAATATTTACATTTTTAGTCAAAAAAATAATTTTTTAGCAAAAAAAAAATAATAATTTTCGATCAGTTAAAATGCACAAAAAAAGATAAAATATCAACAAAATAGTTGAATCCACAGCCAAAAAGATGAATTAAAAAAAAAAGATTATTTTCTACCCAAAAAGAAGAATTTTCAATAAAACAGATTAATTTTCCAGAAAACATTAGAATTTACCACCCAAAACTATGAATTTTCAACAAAAACGGTAATTTTCTACGAAGCAGTTAATTTTTCAAAAAATAGTTCGATTTTTAACCAAAAAGATGAATTTTCAGAAAAGAAAATTAATTTTCCACCCAAAAAGACGAATTTTCAACAAAATAGATGAATTTTTCGCAAAACAGATGAATTTTCCACCCGATACTAAATATTTGAATTTTCTACCAAAAATTGAATATTTACATTTTTAGTCCAAAAAATTAATTTTTAACAATAATCGAATTTTCTATCAGTTAAAATGCACAAAAAAGATGAAATATCAAGAAAATAGATTAATCCACAGCCAAAAAGATGAATTTTAAAAGATAAGGATTATTTTCTATCCAAAAAGACGAAATTTCTATCAAAGAGAGTAATTTCCCACAAAATATTGGAATTTTCCACCCGAAGCAATACATTTTCAACAAAAATTGTAATTTTCTACCAAGTAGTTGATTTTTCCAAACAAAGTTCAATTTTCAAACAAAAAGATGAATTTTCAAAGGAGAAAATTTATTTTCTACCCAAAAAGACGATTTTTCAACAAAATAGATAAATTTTTCACAAAACAGATGAATTTTCCACCCGATACCAAATATTTGAATTTTCTACCAAAATAGTTGTATTTCTAACCAAATGGTTGAATTTTCAACTAAAAAAGACAAGTTTCCAACCAAAATTTGAATATTTACATTTTTAGTCCAAAAAATTAATTTTCAACAAAAATCGAATTTTCTATCAGTTAAAATGCACAAAAAAGATGAAATATCAACAAAATAGTAGAATCCACAGCCAAAAGATGAATTTTTAAAAAGAATTATTATTTTCTAACCAAAAAGACAAATTTTCAATAAAACAGATTAATTTTCCATAAATCATCAGAATTTTCCACACGAAACTATGAATTTTCAACTAAAACGGTAATTTGCTACCAAGTAGTTAATTTTTCAAAAAATAGTTTAATTTCCAACCAAAGAGATGAATTTTCAACCAAACAGAGCATCGTTTGTCTATTGATTTCTTCATAGCTTGGGTCGTTTATAAAAAAAAAAAAAATTATTTTTATTTTTTTTACAGTTAAAACAAAAATTACGCGTTCCATCAAAAAATGATGACAAACAAATTTATAGATCTTTTTTTTTGTGTACAACTTTTGTTCATTAATTTTTTTTCGTTCCTTTTGCTTCGTTTTTCAAAAAATTTAATTTTTTCATTTTTAATGTTTTTAAAATTGTTTAAGCAATTTATAATTATTTGCAATAATATTCTCTTCAAATAATGCTAGAGGGTCGCGGTTTTTTTTCTCGAATTTTTTAACTTGTTTTGTTTTATTGCAATGCATCAACTTCGAAAGTTCAGAACAGAACAATAGGCAATAGATTTTTGTCTTTTTCTTTATTTGTAAAAGTTCCTGAAATAATAGACAGTTTCGGACTTTAACTGTCTTATTTAAAAAGTTATGGTTTATGTGATATAAATTATTTGTTATTAAAATTGTATCATTCAATAAGTTGTTACTCATATGTCTGTTGAAATCGGGGTTGGAATAATTTTTTTATTTTGAATATTGCGCCAGAAGTCCATTTAAATCGATTTTAGGAATCAATAGTGAGACCAGGCGGCGCTAATGACATAGTTTCTGTTTACTTTTTTTTCGGCTGCTTTGGAGATGCAGTATTTAAGAACTTTAACATATTTATCATATTTCACAAGTGTTGACGTTTCCCTTAGTTTCAACTCCTATATCTTAATATTTCTGGAAACCATAAATTACACTGTTAAAAATGTTTTGGATTCTCCAACACTTCTACAATACAAGCGTGAGGTAAAATTGCAAACACGGTATTGGAATGCCGAAATTGCAATACATGTATTGTAAGTGCTGTAAATCGTGAAGTACCGTCGAGCATTCTAATGCATGTATTGTAGCGTTTATAAATCGAAAATTGTGCACAAGGAATTCACGGAATTTATGGAATTCGCGGAATTAATGGAATTCACGGAATTCAACGAATTCACCAAATTAATGGAATTCACGGAATTCGCGGAATTCACTAAATTTATGGAATTCGCGGAATTCACTAAATTTATGGAATTCGCGGAATTCACTAAATTTATGGAATTCGCGGAATTCACTAAATTCATGGAACTCACAGAATTCATGGAATTCACGAAATTTAGTGAACTCACGGAATTCATGGAATTCACGAAATTTTTGGAACTCACGGGACTTATGGAATTAATGAAATTCAAGGAATTCACAAAATTTATGGAATTCACGGAATCCGTAGAATTCGCGGAATTAACTAAATTTATGGAATTCACGGAATTCATGAAATTCACGAAATTTATGGAATTCACGAAATTTATGGAATTCACGGGACTTATGGAATTCACGGAATTCATGGAATTCGCGGAATCCACTAAATTCATGGAACTCACAGAATTCATGGCATTCACGAAATTTATGGAATTCACGAAATTTATGGAATTCACGGGACTTATGAAATTCACGGGACTTATGGAATTCACGGAATTCATGGAATTCACGAAATCCATAGAATTTGCGGAATTAACTAAATTTATGGAATTCACGGAATTAACTAAATTTATGGAATTCACGGAATTCACGAAATTTCTGGAATTCATGAAATTCACGGGATTTATGGAATTCATGGAATTCATGGAATTCACGGGATTTATGGAATTCGCGGAATTCATGAAACTTAAAGAATTCACGAAATTTATGGAATTCGCAGAAATCACGGAATTCATGGAATTCACGGAATTCATGGAATTCACGGAATTCATGGAATTCGTGGAATTCACGAAATTCATGGAATTCATGGAATTCACGGAATACATGAAATTCACGAAATTTTTGGAATTCACGGGACTTATGGAATTCATGAAATTCAAGGAATTCACAAAATTTATGGAATACACGGAATTCACGGAATCCGTAGAATTCGCGGAATTAACTAAATTTATGTAATTCACGGAATTCATGAAATTCACGAAATTTATGGAATTCACGAAATTTATGGAATTCACGGGACTTATGGAATTCACGGAATTCATGGAATTCGCGGAATTCACTAAATTCATGGAACTCACAGAATTCATGGAATTCACGAAATTTCTGGAATTCATGAAATTCACGGGATTTATGGAATTCATGGAATTCACGGAATTCATGAAACTTAAGGAATTCACGGGATTTATGGAATTCGCGGAATTCATTAAACTTAAAGAATTCACGAAATTTATGGAATTCGCAGAAATCACGGAATTCACGGAATTCATGGAATTCACGGAATTCATGGAATTCGTGGAATTCGCGAAATTCATGGAATTCACGGAATTCATGGAATTCACGGAATTCATGGAATTCACGGGATTTATGGAATTCATGGAATTCACGGAATTAATGGAATTCACGGAATTTACCAAATGTATGGAATTCACGGAATTCATGGAATTCAGTAATTTATGGAACTCGCAGAATTCATGGCATTCACGGAATTCACGAAATTTATGGAATTCACGGGACTTATGGAATTCATGAAATTCAAGGTATTCACAAAATTTATGGAATTCGCGGAATTCATGGAATTCACGGAATTCACGGAATTCATGGAATTCACGGAATTCACGGAATTCATAGAATCGCGGAATTAACTAAATTTATGGAATTCCCGGAATTCATGAAATTCACGAAATTTCTGCAATTCATGGAATTCACGGGATTTCTGGAATTCATGGAATTCACGGAATTCATGAAACTTAAGGAATTCATGAAATTTATGGAATTCGCACAAATCACGGAATTCACGGAATTCATGGAATTCGCGGAATTCACTAAATTCATGGAACTCACCGAATTCATGGAATTCACGAAATTTATGGAATTCACGTAATTCATGGAATTCACGGAATTCATGGAATTCACGGGATTTATGGAATTCATGAAATTCACGGAAATAATGGAATTCACGGAATTTACAAAATGTATGGAATTCACGGAATTCATGGAATTCAGTAATTTATGGAACTCACAGAATTCATGGCATTCACGGAATTCATGGAATTCACGAAATTTATGGAATTCTCAGGACTTATGGAATTCATGAAAATCAAAGAAATTCACAAAATTTATGGAATTCACGGAATTCATGGAATTCACGGAATTTACGGTATTCCTAGAATCGCGGAATTAACTAAAATGGAATTCACGGGATTTCTGGAATTCATGGAATTCACGGAATTCATGAAACTCAAGGAATTCACGGCATTTATGGAATTCATGAAATTCACGGAACTCATGAAACTTAAGGAATTAACTTTTATGGAATTCACGAAATTTATGGAATTCGCAGAAATCACGGAATTCATGGAATTCGCGAAATTCAGGGAATTAATGAAATTCACTGAAATCATGGAATTCATGAAATTCATGAAATTCACTGAATTCACTAAATTAATGGAATGCATGGAATTCATGAAATTCACGAAATTATTGGAATTCACGGGATTCATGGTATTCACAGAATTTATGGGATTCGCAGAAATCACGGAATTCATGGAATTCGTGGAATTCATAGAATTCACGGAATTCATGAAATTCGCGGAATTAACTAAATTTATGGAATTCACGGAATTCATGAAATTCACGAAATTTATGGAATTCACGAAATTTATGGAATTCACGGGACTTATGGAATTCACGGAATTCATGGAATTCACGGAATTCATGGAATTTGCGGAATTCACTAAATTCATGGAACTCACAGAATTCATGGAATTCACGAAATTTATGGAATTCACGAAATTTATGGATTTCACGGGACTTATGGAATTCACGGAATTCATGGAATTCACGGAATTCATGGAATTCACGGAATTCATGGAATTCGCGGAATCCACTAAATTCATGGAACTCACAGAATTCATGGAATTCACGAAATTTATGGAATTCACGAAATTTATGGAATTCACGGGACTTATGGAATTCACGGAATCCATAGAATTTGCGGAATTAACTAAATTTATGGAATTCACGGAATTCATGAAATTCACGAAATTTCTGAAATTCATGAAATTCACGAAATTTCTGGAATTCATGAAATTCACGGGATTTATGGAATTCATGGAATTCATGGAATTCACGGGATTTATGGAATTCGCGGAATTCATGAAACTTAAAGAATTCACGAAATTTATGGAATTCGCAGAAATCACGGAATTCATGGAATTCACGGAATTCATGGAATTCGTGGAATTCACGAAATTCATGGAATTCACGGAATTCATGGAATTCACGGAATTCATGAAATTCACGAAATTTTTGGAATTCACGGGACTTATGGAATTCATGAAATTCAAGGAATTCAGGGAATTAATGAAATTCACTGAAATCATGGAATTCATGAAATTCATGAAATTCACTGAATTCACTAAATTCATGGAATGCATGGAATTCATGAAATTCACGAAATTATTGGAATTCACGGGATTCATGGTATTCACGGAATTTATGGGATTCGCAGAAATCACGGAATTCATGGAATTCGTGGAATTCATAGAATTCACGGAATTCATGAAATTCACTGAAATCATGGAATTCATGAAATTCACTAAATACATGGAATTCACTAAGTTCATGGAATTCATCGAATTCATGAAATTCATTGAATTCACGAAATTATTGGAATTCACGGGATTCATGGTATTCACGGAATTTATGGGATTCACGGATTTCATGGAACTCATGGAATTCATGGAATTCACGGAATTCATGTAAAAGCCATGCCACGCTGAAAAAACCAGTTCTCGTCGGAACACTGAAGTTAAGCAGCGTTGGGCGCGGTTAGTACTTGGATGGGTGACCATTCGAGAATACTGTGTGCTGTTGGCATATTATGGGTGTGGTGAGCCCAAACTTGTAGTTATTTATAACTACAAGAAAACTATCCCCCTAGAAACACTACCCGAATCGGGTAGTGTCACGCCTACCCTGAAAGGGAAATGGCTTAATGGTATACATACATACATACATGGTGTTGACTGTATTTACGAAATTCGCGGAATTAACTGAGTTCAAGGAATTCACGGAATTCATGGAATTTACGGAATTCACGAAGTATATGGAATTCAAGGAATTGATGGAATTTATGGAATTCAAGAAATTGACGAAATTGATGGAATTCACGGAATTGATCGAATTCGGGGAAATCACGGAGTTTATGGAATTCAAGGTGTTCAAGAATTCCGTGAATTCATTGAACTCCATGAAATCTGCGAATTCTCTGAGTTCATTAAATTTGGTAAATTCCTTGAATTCTGTGAATTCAATGAATACCATGAATCGGACGAATTTTTTGAATTTCATGAATTCCGTGAAATCATAAAAATCCATGAATTCCATGAATTCCTTGAATTCCACGCATTCATTGAATATCACGAATTCCTTGAATTTGTGAATTCCTTGAATTTCATGAATTCCTTGAATTTCGTGATTTCCTTCAATTCCTTGAAATCCTTGAATTTCGTGAATTCCATAAATTCCGTGAATTCCGTAAATTCCGTGAATTCCTCGAATTCTGTGAATTCCGTGAATTCCATGAATTTCCTGAATTCTTTAGAATTTGCGAATTCCGTGAATTCAATCAATTCCTTGAATTCCATTTATTCCTTCAATTCCATCAATTCCGTGAATTCCATTAATTCCGTGAATTCTATGAATTCCGCCAATTTCGTGATTTCCTTTAATTCCATGAAATCTTTGAATTCCTTGAATACCATGAATTTCATGATTTCCGTGAATTCCATGAATCTCCTGAATAATGATTTACGTTTTTTTTTCTTCAATTTTTCGGTTCAACAGGTGTCCAGATATCCAACCGCCAATATGATACAGAAGTGTTACTGGCTACTGGAAATGTATTGTAAAATTCCAATACATGTGAGGTACCATTGCAGTACCAGCATTTGGGAACTAGAACATTTTGTATTGTAGCGTTACCTTACGTTGCGGAAATAAACTTCCAATACATTTGTTGGAAGTTTCGAGCGGAAATTTTTAACAGTGCACGTACAGGTATACGTAATGCTGACATGGGAAGTTTCTGAGACGACACTTGGCCGATCCTAATTAAAATTACTGTTTGGTGGTTTTTCAAACCACTTTTTTTAAATTGGAAATCCAAATTTTCAACAAAAAAACATACATATGATAAAGTGGCAGCTCTAATGTGTTTGAACAATTTGAAGCTTTAGTTGTTGTTCTCTCTACTGTACAGCGAGTTAAAAAGTTTTAAAAAACGGTATATAATTACAACAAAAACCTTTTTGTTAACTTGAAAATTGTGACTTATAGGGGAGCGGAGATTCATGAAAAATTTATTGTTAACAAGGCTGTAGATAAATTATGCTCTGCCGTTCGACAAAGTGTCAAGAGAGTAAAACGTTTTGTAATGTGTCAGAGATTAATGAAAAAATTCCAAAAATATCTATTTTATTAATCAGGCGCAAAGGGAATAAGTATCAACTTGAGTGCTTAAAGAAGTATATTTTACTTTCAAAGCTTTTCTATCTCTAAATCAAAATTGGTAAAATTTAACCAATTTAACCTATTGACACAATAAGAAGGTCATATTGTGAAGTTGTAAACGTGACGTAGCCAGTCTCCGATTATAGCCTTCTGATTGTTTGACTAAAGTTAAGAAAAAAATAATTTTTTACAATTTCAAAATGACAAGGTATCAATGGCCTCCAAGTGAATCATATATATCTAGGATCTTCAGACTTTACTTTTCAACAGAGTTCGGTTTTCGAGTTTCAAAATTTGTTTTGGTAGTATATTTTTTCAATTGTTCATAGACAATTTCGATTATATTGAGTGTCTAAAGAAGTTTATTTTTATTTTATAGCTTTTTTCTTACGCAAAATATACTTTATTGCCTCTCTGAAACAAAATTGCTAATACTTAACTAATTAATAGTAAAATTTTACAAATTTGATCATCAAAAATTAGGCCACTAAGGATTAGTAAAAGAATTGCTAATTCTATTAGTTAAGATATTTGCTAATTTCATAGTGAAAAACAAACAATTAGTTAGTGATAACATATAAACTAATTTTGGAACTGTATAGAATAATTTTTTAAAGTTATGAACACGAAAAACGTGAAAAATAAAAAAGTTGAATCAAATGAAGCGATGATGTAGCATTTTTATCACTCTTAAAACAATAAGAAGGCCATACTAAGAAATTGTTAACAAGACCGAGTCTGTTTCCATTTTCGAAGTATTTTCTTTTGATAGTTTACACAAAGTTAAGAAGAAGAATTTTTGTCATATACAATGGATCAATGGACTTTTAATTAGTTATGAATATTCAAGGTCCTCACGCGCCACTTTTTAAAATAATTCTGTTCTAAATTTTCACAATTTTCTGCGGTTCTACATTTTTCTCGTTTTCCATTAAAAATTTAAATTCTTCAAGAGAACGTGGATTTATAAAAAATATATTGTCCAACAGCCTGTGAATTAATAATGGCTCGTCGTAGAAAAAAATGTAACGAAAGAAAATAAGTTTTATCTTGTGTCAATGAATAAATAAAGTTTATGAAGAATAAGTAATGTTATCAATGGAAGGTATAGATTTCTCAATAGTTTTAGGGAAAATTATGACACTGGTTGGCCTGGACGATTTTTTATTGAAAAATGAAATCATTTTTTCTCCTAAAAATAGCAATTTTTAAACAAACATTCGCGGAGAGAAGTTTTCATTCGATCAAAAGATTTCGGTTTGCTTTCAAGCGATCTAATCTCTATATAGATAATGTACAAGTTTTAAATTTTTCTGAGCAATAGATGCTGTGGTATAACTGTGCAAAAATGTCCATTTCATTAAAAATCATTTGTTTCTAATGCTTATACTACAAAAAAACTGCAAGAGGCAAAAAAGTGTTATTCTTCCTCAGAGAGATGCTGAGAATGATTTTATAAAGAAATTTGGTAATGAATCATGAAATTGTTAAAAGAAATTGCTCAAACAAAGACTGACCAGTATTTCGCAAAAATAATCAAGTTAATCGTAGTCGGAAAAATTATTCAAGCTGACGCTTATCCAAGGCAAGTAATTTTTACAAAGTTTGCTAATCAATTGCAATTGTCCATTAAAAATAATGAAAATGTACGAGCGAAAAAAATTTTGAAAATGGAAAAAGGAACTCTGTTGAAAAGTAGCGCATGGGGATCCTAAATATGCATAATTTATTAATATATTGATCCATATTGATCGATTATATTTTTGAGAATGTAGAAAATTCTGATTCTTCTTAACTTTCTTGAAACAACAGAAGGTTACGCTTTTAGATTGAGGCCAACTATGTCAAGTTTACAATGTCATAATATGACCTTCTTATCATTTCAATAGTGTTGAGAATGCAACACCAGAGCGTTTTTTCCTCAAAATATTCTATTTCTCACGTTTTCAATTTTTATAACATTTGTTTAATTATTATATACATTTCTATGTACATTTATTTATTTGCATCAAGAAATTAGTTGCTTTTCACTACTGAATTAGGAAATATCTCAACTAATCGAATCCTTAATTTTGTACTACAAAAAAACGCTCGTTTTAAATTTGTTGCAGCTCAAATATCAACGATTTCAAAATAAGAATGTTCAGTCTCATATTTGAAGTCCTTTATTCATGTACGTAATTTTTGAAAAAGTTAGGCGTTCAGAGAAAAATCTCGTAAAAGTCAGGGTATAACTTTAAATAATTCTCAAGCAGATTAAATAAAAAAATTTCATTTTAAATTGTTTTATTCCGTTTCTGAAAAATTTTGGGTTGGAAATGTTCTTCGAATATTAATTGACAGGAAAAATGAAAAATTGGTCAGGCAAAAATTAGGGAATTTTAAAAATAAAGTTTTGCGTCAACCTTAATATAATGTTCCTGTTAGCAATTTGTTAGCCTTGTATTTATATTCTTTTTTTTTGTTTCTTGCTCCAGATGATTATCTTTTTAGTTATAAATTTTACTATCTGTTTAAAAGTTTAACCAATTTGTTAAAAAGTCATCCTTTTTACATTCCCATCATTCATGATGGAGAAAGTGTCAGAATTGTCTTAAATTTGACATTACAGTTAACCAGACATTTTGTATAAAAATTCAAAAAATTAGAGCATTTTCAAAATTGTAAGACCGGTCTTTCCAAAATTAAAAAATTTTATATACGGCTTGTCACTTAACAAGTACTACATTCGTAGTACTTAGGAAGCCGAACAATTTATCCTAGTTACTTTTTTCGATAAAAAAAAAATTATCAGATTTATAGCATTTCCAAAATTTAAAAAATCAATCGAAAATGAAAATTTTAAGCCAAACAACGTACGATATGGAAAAAGGTACAGAAAAGAAAAACGTTGCTGTTTGAAAGCCCTACAAGTATATCATAACAAATTTTGGAATTTTCTTGAAAAATCAAAAATTAAAATTTTGATCACAAAAAATGAAAACTTTCAGTTTGCTGTCAAACTATGCCAGATGCGAAAAAAGATGAGACAAAAATTGTGCAGCCAAAAAGGATCTACAAATTTGTTAATAATCGTTTTTTGATAGGATACGTAGTTTTCTTTCAATTGTGAAAAATAACATGGAGAATTGAAAAATTACATTTTTGGAATAACAACGCATGATACGAAAAAAAAATTAACAGACGAAAGTTGTTCACCATAGAAAGATCTATAAATTTTTTATCAATCATTTTTTATGAAACGCGTAGTTTTTTTTTCTACTTCTATTAGTCGAGATATTTCCTAATTCAAAAGTGAAGAACAACTGATTGTTAAAGAAAAATATATATAATTATTAAGAACTGTATATAATAATTTTTTTAAGTAATGAACATGGAAAACCTGAAAAATAAAAAAGTTGAATCAAATGACGCGATGGCGTAACATTTTTATCATGATTGAAGGCCATATTAAGAAATTGTCAACGAGACCTATAGTCTGTTTCCCTTATCAAATTATTGTCATCTGATTGTTTGCACAAAGTTAAGAAAAAGAGGAATTTTTGTCATATAAAATGGATAGTTTATGTATAAAACTAAAATTATTCAAGTGAACGTGGATTTACTAACACCATATTGCCTAACAGGCTCTAAACAAATAATGACTTGTCGTACTGGAAAATTTAACGAAAGAAAAAATGTTTTATCTTGTGTCAATGAAGAAAGAGAATTTATGAAGAATAGATAATGTTAACAATAGCAGGTATAGGTTTTACAAAATTTTGAGGAAAAATTATGACACTGGTTTACCTGGATGATTTTTTATTAATAAATGAGATGTCTCAACGATTTTTCATATTAAAAATGGCAATTTTTTAACAGCAATTTACGGAGAAAAGTATTCATTCGATGGGAATATTTATTTTTGCCTTCAAGAGATTTAATCTCTCTATAATGTGTATATAATGTTTAACTTTAAAATTTTTTAGATCAATAGATTCTGTAGAACTGTGCAAATATGTCCATTTTGTTGAAGAATCATTTGTTTGTTACGCTGTAAATTTCAAACGGTTCAAATTTTTGTGTTTTAGGTTTATCAAGATTTTAAATTATGCAAATTATTTGAATTAAATACATATAATAATAACAATGTAAATTATAATGTAGGCTGAAAAATACAGTTGTTCATTTAGGGAAATATGTACTCAAATTTAAGTACGAATTACTTTATTGCACTCCCGGATGGTTTAGGTAAAAATAATATTTATTTGAATCAGTGGGATATTTTTTGCTTCAAATATTTCAGAATTTGATATAGGGAAATAGTTTCTTGAGCCTATAAAACATTTTCTCACCATTCAAATAAATTTTCTTTTATCGATTCGCATTTCCTTATTTCAGAGAAATATATATTTTTATTCATGGCGCATTCATTTGAAACAATGAGTCACTCAATTAGTTTAAAATGTATATTTTTTTATTTAATTTTATTTTTTTGATTCAAAGAAATATTTCCCTCGGACAATTGTAATCTAATCTTATTAGAATTTGTTTGGCAGAAGTAAATAATTTTGTTTAATTCAAAGTTTTGCAAATAATCAGGACTTTCACTTACTTCAGCTGAATGAAATTCAATTGGTGCCAGATACCTTTTTTCAGTGTATGAGTATTGCAATTACTATTAAAGTGATTCAAACAATTTATCTTTACAACTTTTATGATAAAAAGAAAATTATCAGAGTTATAGCATTTTCAAATTTAAAAAAAAAAAACGAAAATGAACATTTTAAGCCAAATAACGCACGCTAAATAACGTAAAAAAAAGAAAAGGTTGCTTTTGGAAAGATCTACGAGATTATCATAATAACTTTTGGAATATTCTTGAAAAATCGAAAATTCAAATTTTGAACGCACAAAAAAGAATCAAAATCAAAAATTTGATTTTGCGTTCGAACTATGCAAGATGCGAAAAAAGATAGGAAAACAAAAATTGTGTATCCAAAAAAGATCCATAAAGTTATCAATTACTTTTTGATAGGACGCTTAGTTTTTATTTTATTTATTAAAACAAGCTACGAAAAAAATAAATAAACAAAAGTTGTTCACTCAGAATAGAGCAAAATATTTGTTAATAATCGTTTTTGATCGGATACGTAGTTTTTGTTTTACACGGAAAAAAGTGGATCGTTAGAAGACCTCTCTAAGCCAGTAGTTCTAACTATTTGAAATTGAAGCGCAGCTTTTTGTCGTGAATTTTGTTAAAATTACTATTTTGTGTTCAGGTGAGTTAAACTGACTTTTTAAAAGAGTAGGGTGAACAATTTCAAATAGTAGGATGCACTGCACACTTAGTAACCGTCCGCACTCAGGAGAATAAGAGTTACTATTTCGTGTAGTATGCCTTACTTCTGTGAAGAGTAAGTTTGCCGATTTCGCATTATGTATATATGCACTGCACGCATTCTATACACGATTGATAAATAGATTAGCTCGAAACTTTCGATAACAAAAATGATGTAAAATGTTGATCGATTTGAAAAGGAAAAAGTCATTTTATATATGATTTACTGCATTTAATTTACGATTATTCTTACACAATTGCACGCCCGAGACTTACACATATATGATCGCATGCTCAAACGCTTTGAAAAATCGCCCCCGCTGGGGAATCGAACCCTACCTAACTAATTAAAACCGGTCCTAAAACATAAATCTAGCGCACGCATTAGTCAAGTGAGCTACGGAACCGTTCAGATTTTTCTGACCAACTCTCGGGCAAGCGGTTTCTCGGAGAAAAACGTGGCCAGCTAAGAAATGATAATAAATGTTTAAATTTAAGAATTTTAAATTTGACTAAAATCAAATTCAAAATCCCATTTAACGTCCAATAATCAAATTAATGTATAGAATTCCTGAAAATAAAACAAGAATTCAACGATCAAATTTGGACAAATACCACAAGATGCTCCTATTGCAACTCCTAAAAACAAAAAAATTTGTTTCTTTGCACAAAAATAAAAAAGAGGAAAGAAAACTGAGAAGGCAACCAACCTAATCCCCTTCCTTCTCTTTTTTATTTCTTTCGTCTTTTTTATTTTTATTATTATCAAATCACAATATGAAAGCATGCACAATATTTACCAATGTTTCGGTGCTCACACAGCACCCTTATCAAGGCAAGAAGAATTAGAGCAGGTAGGAACAGTGACGAAATAACGACGCTATCACCTTGATACCTGACAACTGAATGTGGGTCAAAAGACAAATCCGTTATAAACAAACAAGAAATGAGAGAAAGTCAAGACCCATGAAAACTTATTGCTAAATGTAATTAATCATACTACACGGAGAGAAAAATCAGCGTTTGAAACGACGCTTATTCGTCGTATGAAACTACGAGTCTTGATCGTCGTTCAAAACGACGAGAACTGTAGATAGGAACGACGAAATCGTCGTTCAAAACGACGATACGTATCGTCGTTTGAAACCACGTCTCTCGTCGTTTGAAACGACGTGGATCGTGGCTTGAGACGATGATCGCGCTGCAACCTGGACCCGCTTCTAAACTGGAGGCGTGGCCTAATTCAGGAATGCAAGAGTTTCGTAGTTTCAAACGACGATCCATGGCGTTTCAAACGACGAAGCGATTTGTAGGATGAAACGACGATATTCGTTCTCTCAGACGACGATGAGTCGTCGTTTTGGGCTACGATGACCTTTCGTCGTTTCAAACGCTGATTTTTCTCTCCGTGTAGAATAGCCTTTGTTCAATTTATCCAAATCAGTTTTTAAATTAATAGACAACTTATTTTGTTTTTTAATATAAAGAATTTTCATGAATTCTCTCGTTCTCTCATTACTTTCACTGTGTAAAATTTCAACATTATCCCAGTCAAACTCATGCATGGTCAACATCAACAAACCCTCTCGTATGTCTAGCAAGAACACTCTTATAACAACGTCCTAAACGAACATCACTTTTGTGTTCCTCCACCCTCGTATTAAGAAGTCTACCAGTCTGTTCCACATAAGTCATCTCACAGATCTTGCAAGTGATCTTGTAAATAACACGACCTTTTTCAAATTTATCTAAAGGATCTTTACCAAAAGTTATTATTGAATCCATTTTAAATGGTATACGGAAAATAGTATGAATATTCATTTTTTAAACATAAATTCAATAGTTTTGAAATTTGACCAAAAAAAGGAAGAACAAAAGTATTGAAAGAACTATATTCTCTAAATTCTTTCTGATTATCTGTAGATGAAATGTTACTTTGTTTGTTTTTGATTTGTTGAATTTTAATTGTGATATGTTGGTCAATAAACTTTTGTGGGTATTGATCAAGAAAATTGATATTCCTAACTATATTCAGATTCTCTTTGTGAAATGAAATGTGGGACAAACCTAAAGCTCTGTCAACTAAGTTTTTGATTACTGCAATTTTGTTTTAAAAAGGATGAGCCGAAAAGAAATTAAAAATTCTACCTGAATATGTACTTTTCCTATACCAATTGGTAATAATATTATTGTTCTCTATTTCACGGGTGAACTGAAGTTTTGAATGAAAACTACTAAAAGCATCAAAAACCGCCTGTAACTTTGTTAGAGGAACACATAATAAGGTGTCATCAACATACCGAAAGTAAAAGGGCAAAACAAAATCCAGCTTCTTGAAAGCAAAGACCTCCAAATCTTCCATAACTATTTCTGCTAAAATCGGAGAAATGACTGAACCTATGGGAGTACCGAATTTTTGCCTATAAAAAGATCCATTGAATTTAAAATAAGTTGAGTTCATAATGAAAACTATCCCTTCAATAAAATCTTTTTGACTTAATCGAGTACGTGTTTTTATATTATCCCATCTATTTAAAATTGCCTGTTTAACCAATTCAAGGGGTATACTTGGAAACATTGCAACAACATCCAAAGAAATCATTACATGGTCATCAGAAATAGTTTTTTGAATAATAATTTTTTGGAATTCCCAGCTATTTTTAATATTGTATTTGGAAGTTGTAATTGAGTCTTTAAGTATCAAATAAAAGTTTTGTTCTAAGAATTTCGTGGAAGTGTTAATAGTTAAAATAACCAATCTCATAGGATAGCCATCTTTATGAATCTTTCTCAAACCATAACATCCTGCAAGAACTGCGTCTTCGGGATTTATATCAGGCCATCCTATATCCTTTTCCAAAAGTCCTTTCTTTCTCCAATTGTCTAGAATCTTGAAAGTTCCTCTTCTTAATTGTTTCAACGGATTTTCATTCAATAATTCAAAGTTATCACGATTGGAGAGTAAATCCTCCATATCCCTAATATAATCTGATTTCTTCATACAAACAGTAATATTGCCTTTACCAGCATTCATGCACATTATATCAGGGTTGGTTTTAAGAAAATCTTTTGTTATCCTGAAACCTTCAGAAATTTTACGATCAATACTACTAATGTGGAAACAATTTTTAGCAACAAAGCTCTTTGACAAGTGTAAAACCTTGTTTCGGAAATCCTGTTGATCTAATATTGGAATTTTGTGTATACTTGAATCAACATCTTTGACTATTTCCATCATTTGTTTCGATTTACTTTTAATCACATGGTTACTAAAACCTTTACCTAACCCGAGAATATCTGTAACTCAATCAGGAATTTGAATATTTGCCAAATTTACACATCAAGGATCCTTATCTTCTTTTTCAAAAATCTTTTGTAAATTTAAATTTTGCTCTCGAATATTAGTTTGTTGATCAATCAAAATAATCAAAATATTTCATATTGTGATTTGATAATGATAAAAATAAAAAAGACGAATGAAATAAAAAAGAGAAAGAAAGGGATTAGGTTGCTTGCCTTCTCATTTTTCTTTCCTCTTTTTTATTTTTGTGCAAAGAAACAAATTTTTTTGGTTTTTAGGAATTACAATAGTAGCATTTTGTGGTGTTTTTCCAAATTTGATCGTTGAATTCTTGTTTTATTTTCAGGAATTCTATACATTAATAAATGTTTACTTGAAATTTTTTAAATTAATTTCTTACTGATCATTTCTAATATTTTGTAACGAGCTTGGAAAAAATATTTTGCTTAGAAGTATTAACTCACACAGTAAATATATTACTAGTAAGTTATATGTATTATTATAAAATCAATTAAATTACAATTTTTAAAAAGTATCTAAATATTTTGTATTAATGAAAATTAAGGCTTGAAAAAATGTTTCCGAATGAAAGTTTTGGAATTTTTAATTTGATTTTATTATTATCTTACTAGCCACAGCCATAAAAAATAGTTTAAACTACTAGTACTAGTAATCGTGACTCGTTGTCCCAGTCTTCGTGAAAATGGTTAAGTTTTCTTGAAATCAGTTTTTAGCGATTTGGAGGTGTATTTCAAGTGTATTTTTGTATTTTAAGTATACTTTAATGAAATGAAAGATGTATTGTTAGTTTTATATTGTTTGAAAAATAATATTGAGTTGTATAAAGTCATATAACCTAACTTTGTTCTATAAAATGGCTAAGTACAACACAATTACACGGGATACAAAAATTTGCACACTGTTAATTTGTATAATTAACTTTTTTACAACATAAATTATAAACACAATTACGAAATTTGATAAATTCCAGATACTAAAAAAATCATGTGTATTTGGAGGTTATGTTCTGTTTACTTTGTCAAAACATTGAAACTATCAATAATTATATATCTGTTACACATTTTTGTTTATATTATGCAGTATAGATTAATGTTAGCTAATGAAAAACTACTCAACAAATATTAACTTCACTGAAAAATGATAATAAACTAAAAAATTGATAATGAAATCACTAAAATCATGCCAATATTTTACATCACCTTTTTTCAGTTTCAAGCACTAATTTATATTACGATTACTACTCACAGTAACAAGTCAGTTCTCCGATTTCATTTCACGCCTTTTTGAAATTAATTAAATCATTATTTGTAATGAAATATGGAAAAAAAATTGTTGACAGATTCGTCCTAGTCTTCGCGACCGGTCACGATTACTCGAGCAACTATGCTTTTGAAATGTCCCAATAATCGGGACCGATATTTCTCGAACGAGAAGGTACTAAATGAAGATTTTACTCAATTTTATGAAACAAAAATGATATTTTATTACAAAAAACTCATTTTCGTCCCGATCAAGTAATTTCTTGACATATTAAAAGCTTAAGCAAAGAAACGAGTTTCCTAACCTAAATGTTAAGCTATTTTCCACGTTTCGTGATACTTACTTTTGGCGTTTAAACCTAAAAACTGACGATTACTGGGACCGCCACGATTACTGGGACATCTACCTTACATTTGATATAATAGTGTTCAACAGAATATTGAGAAGTGCGCAATTCATAATCATTAAATGACAAAATGAATTAATTCATTAATCGTATTATTTAAAAGTTTTGTGAAAAATGTAAAAATTCTAATTTTTTCAGTAAATTTGGCACTTTAGAGCTGGGAAAATTAGGAGATAACAATAAGATAATAATTAGTTCGTATGTAAAATGTATAGAAAGGGCTATCGATTGAATTATTATGAATCCTGATAAAAAAAGGCAATTTAGCTAAAATTGCTAGTTTTTAAATTAAAATTTAAGTTTTTTTTTGTGTTCAAATATCGAACTATCTATTACATTTTTCGATGAGAATTTATCTTCTTTGGTTGAAATTCGGTAAAAAGTTGAACAGTTTTGGTTAAAATTTCATTTTTTGTTGAAAATTCATTATTTTAGTTGAAAATTCGTCTTTTTTGGTAGAAAATGAATCTTCTTGATTGAAAATCACCCTTTTGTTTTAAAATACATTGTATCAACTATTACATTTTTCGTCAACAATTCATCTTTTTTCGTTAGAAAAATTCAACCATTTTGTTAAAAGTTAAACTACATTCTTAAGCATACATTTTTTTGTTGAAAATTCATAATTTTGGTTGACTTGACCGGGAAACCGGGAAAGACCGGGAAAGACCGGGAACTTCATTGACCGCGAAAAAACCGGGAAATGACCGGGAACTTAATTAAAAAAACGGGAATTTACTTCTGATCGTAGCAAAATTCAAGTTTTCATTATTTTAATGCTTTTTGTCCATTTAGAAAAGTGATTTCTACTTTATCTGCAGTCGCAGGGCCTATGAGTGTGTTTATTAGATTGCGGATCTATTTACTTATTTACGGTTTATAGATCCTAGATTTTTCAGATTATCTCAGTTAAATCTAATTAAATCATAATTTATTATTGAATTTTTATTATTTTCCATTATAAGAAAAACCTTTTGCAATTTTTTTCTCTGTGAGATTTTTTGTTCGCTTAAGTTTTATAATCGAATTGAAGATATTTCAAACATCTAAAAACAATCATTTTTTTAATTTTTTCAAAAACTGGATTCATCACGTTTCATTCGGTTACTCCTAATTTATCCTGGCTTGGAACAGAGAATTTTAGAAATCAGTTATCGTTTTTATTTTAGAACAGGGATTTTCCGTACAGAAATATAATTTCACTTGGAACAGGGCATTTTTGACATGGAACGGGAATTTCTTTAAGGAATTATAATTCGGATTCGGATTTTTGTTACATTGTTTGTTGCGAATTAATCTTTCTGTAGTTAAAAATTCTACTACTGGTTAAAAGTTAAAATCTTGTGTTAAAAATTATTTTTTTGTTTGAAGATTCATCATTTTAATTAAAAATTCATCTCTTGTTGAAAATGTAACTACTTTATTGAAAGTAAATTTTTGTAACTAAAATTTTTAATTATTTCAGTAGTTGGATGAAAATTCAACTATTTGGTTGAACATTTATATTTTTTATTTAGAAATTAAACTAGTTGTTTAAAAATTGATGTACTTTATGAAAAATTCGCCTTTTGTGTAGAAAATTAATCTTTATGTTTGAAAATTCATCTTCTTGGTATAACATTCATCTATTCCAGTTGAAGATTTATCATTTTAGTTGAAAAATTCATTTTCTAGGTTGGAAATAAAATTACTTGGTTGAAAGTTATACTCTTTTTTTTTAAATACATTTTTCGTTGTTGGAGATTCATCATTTTAATTCAAAATTCATTTCTATGGGTGAAATCTGAGCTATTTTGTTGAAAAATATTGTTTTAAAAATGTGTCTTTGATTGGATATTCATTTCTTGACTAAAAATTGAATTATTCAATTTTTGGTTGAAAAATGATCTTTTTTAGTTAAAACCTCTGAAATCCAATTAAATTACTGAAATCAATTGAAAATTCCCTAGGAAATGCCTTAGATTCTTCCAAAACTCCCTACAATATTTCCATCCTTTGAAATTCCTTCAAATCGTTAAAATAAATACAAAATTCTTTCGAATCTTCAAACATTCCCTAAAATCTCTCAAGTTCTTTGAAATCTTTAAAATCACTTGAAACTTTTTAAAGCTTTCGAGAATGACTCAGAATCTTTTTATATCATCTGATATCAGTTAAATTACTGAAAATTCTTTAGAATCTTTTAAAATACTCTAGAACTTTTCAAATCCTCAAAATTTTTCTTTAATTCCTTAAAATTGTTGCAAAGCTTTAGAAAATTACGTTAAATTTTTTTAAATACTCTAAAATATTTCAAATTTTTTGAAATCAATGAAATAACTGAAATAAATTGAAAATTTCTTATAGTATTTTGAAATACTCTCAAAGTTTTCAAATCCTCTAAAAATCTTTTGAACTCCTTTGAATTATGTAAATTTTTCGAAAATACCTTGCATTCTTTTGAAATTATCTAAAACTCTCCTGGTCCGTTAAAATCCTTCGAAATTGTTTAAACAAATACCTGAAAAATTCCCTAAATTTTTCAAGTTCTTTTGAATCACTATAAACTTTTTAGAACTCTTGAAAATTCCTTGCAATCTTTTAAAATTTCCTAAAGAATTATTTTAAATATTGTAAAATTACTCGAAACTTTGTAAAGCTTCCGAAAATACCTTGTAATATTTAAAAATACTCTAGAATATTTCAAATCCTTTTGAATCAATTAAATTACTCAAATCTGTTGAAAATTCCTTGAAATCTGTTAAAATGTCCTAAAATATTTGAAACCCTTTAAAATATTTTGGCAACCATTAAAATTATTGACATCTCTTTCAAATGCCTTGGATTCTTTTCAAATGCCCTAAAATATGCCCGGTCCTTCAAAATTTCTTCAAATTATTAAAATAAATAGCAAATTCCTTGAAATCTTCTGAAATTCTTTCGAATTATCAAATATCAATTTGAAATCTTTTGAAATCAATTGAAAACGCCTTAAAATCTTTCATGGTATCTCAAAATATTTCAAATTCTTCGAAATCTTTTAAAATTCCTTGCAATTGCTTAAAGTTCTTGAAAATTCCTTGGATTATAAAAAATACCCTTTAGTCTTTAAACTTCTTTGAAACCCCTTCAAATTATCAAAATCAACTCCTTGAAGTATCGGTGATTGTTTTTAAATAGGAGTGTCCCTTAAGAGCGTAAAAAAGCTTAACTTGAATATATTTTTAAATTATTGAATGCTTGATCTGTAGACATACACAGATCTCTGACATACTTCTATTTAAACCGAAAAAAAATAATTATTTGAATATGTCTCTATAAGGAAATGGAGATTTTTATCCTATAGGTAAAGTAGAACCGAAACGTACACGCGTTTCACAAATGATATTCAATATTATAACTATAATTAAATTATAATAGAAATCACAATTATAGAGCGTAAAAATGATTAATTTGACAATTTCTTGTTTGCGTAAAAAGTTTGAAAACAGACTACCATAACAATTGAGGTTATTGTTATCTTATAATATATCCATGTATTTCGCCTTTTACAGACTTTACAGTGCAAGGGTTGGCAACACTGATCCACTCTCTTTCTACCTCTGTCTCTGTTTAATACAGTAACAGTAACACGCCATGACGCTATACTCTTCTCCTTACTCATAAACTTTATTTCTTTCATCATTCATTCATATTTTGGAAAAAATGTTGTTTACAAAAGTTGTAGATCTCGTCGAAACACATATTTTTCATATCAATACTCTTCCTCCAAAAATTAATATTTTTTGAGAAAAATGACAAAAATGAATTTTCAGATTTTTTTTTACAAAAAAATGACCACCACTAGGATGCGTGCTTTTTATTGAAGCGTTGGAAATGGGGTCGGCATGAGTGGTGGGAGGGGGTGGGGGCCATTTATAATGCCCAAGATTAGGAGGCGTGGTTTTACTTGTGGCCGTTGGGAAAGGGGGTCGGCGTGAGTAAATTTGAACCACACCCTCTCCACCCACTCACGCCGAATCCCTTTTCCAACTGCAAAGAAAAAAAATCTGAAAATTCATTTCGGGCATTTTTCTCGGAAAATATTAATTTTAGAAAGAAAATATGAACATAAAAAATATGTTTTTCGACGAGATCTACAACTTTTATGAACAACATTTTTTTTCAGAATCAATATTTTTCGAGATTTTGAAAGAAAACTAATTTTTGAAAAATGTCAAAATTATCTAAAAGGAACCCCAGGGGAAAGTATCAAGTCAATATTCTTGGGTGATCTTTTCGGAAGTATAGCCGACGATTCATGTAGTTTGTTGAAAATTCGTTTTTTTTTTTTTTTTTTGAGTGAAGACCTGGTTCAAAAATAAAATATTTGGGTTAAAATTTATTTATTTTTGTGTTGTAATATTTTTGGACTTATTATTCTTTTCAGTAAACATTTTTCTGTTTTCTGGCCATGCGTTTTATTTTTTTCACCTCAGTGTAAAACGACGTGGCTCGTACTCGGACCCCCCCCCCCATGTAGACCAACGTGGCCTTTCGTTTATTTGAGACAGTTTCACACCGTATGACATGGATATTCCGTTTCCTTGAAGTTATGAAAATTTTGTTTCTACGCATTGAGAAACCAATTCGTTCTTCAGAAAGTAAATTGGCAGCGGATGCTCTGACAGCACATTATTATATAACATTATTGTACAATATTACATTTTCATTATTAAATTTGAATGAAATTATTACTGTTGACGGTCCTGACGCGTGGGGCGATTGTTGTTGCGGCTGAGAGGTCAGGGGGTTCGCACGAACATGAAAGGTGACAGGGTTTACTTGAATCCAAAAGGATAATCCTAAAAGGAAATGTCTGTTTTGGGTGAGCACGTAAAAAAGTCACGAACTAGTAGCTAGGTCTCGGATATGAAAAAAAATCATCGGATATTGATGTATTTTTGTAAATAATCTGCGAACTTTGAGAAAGAATTGACGAACTCGATGAGAAAATTCTAAAACGGTTCATCACTTTTTTTACGTGAATAATTACAAAAATATTACGAGTGATTGAGAAAGGATTCTCAGAGCACTCATGAGCTTGCCCGGCAAATCTGGGAACTGGAAAGTAGGTTCGCCTGTACGTGGCCCGCACACACACTCGCCCAAACGCGCGGTGTGTGTGAAAAAATCATTTTCAAAATTACATTAAATCTCATTGATTTAACAAAATTGGTTCAACAAATATACATTAAGAAAAATAAAATCGGGAAACTTTGAAATTTTTAACTTCGTGAAAAACATGCAAGAATAAGCATAAAGGCGTAATCGAAAGCAATTGCTAGTTTCTATCTCAAAATCTGGATTCCCCGCTGAATTTCATATGAAAATGTGTAGTTTAGATTATTTTATTAAATCTAAGTCGAACGTCCTATGTTATTATGAAAATTTTTCATTCTGTTTACAGAAAATTTAAAAATAGAGAGAAATTCTAAATGCGATAACTCTTCAAAAAAAAGTTTCGAGAAAAATAGCTGAGATGTTTTTTTTTGTATGCGTAACAAGTTACGTAATTTAAAATAAATCCGAAAAATGAATGGTTGATATACTTTCTTGTGAATCCAGCATGGAGTTCCTCAATTGCAAATTGCATTATATGAAGTATAATTATTTTTGCAGAAAAACATTTAAAATTCAAACAAGATAATAAGGTTATACAATTTACTATACTTAGTCATCAGTTTGAAATTAATAAAGTTAATTGAGACACTAAATGGAAGTACAAGCACTGTGAAAGCATAGTGCTTTCACCAAATGAAGCGCATTCAATGAAGATCATAGTGCACGCATCGCACCTACATTTGGTGAGCACATTGCATGCGGCTGTTATGCGCCCGCACCTACTGTTATCTGGGCAAGTTCGTGACTTTTTCACGGATAAATTTTTTCCGTGTAGAATAATAATTTTCACTATTGGTGTTGAGATGAGAGCTGCAAGTATTGTAAGTCGATCAATGAAAAACGCAAAGAATGGATATGGATTCGGACATTCATCGATTTTTCTGTCCAGGAAGAGCTATTTTGTTTAATGCGGTGAATTTTATTGCATTTTGTTGTCTAAGAAATTTATTTGTTTTCCTTTATTTATATTTTTGGTTTGACCGGCGGGCAATGGGCCGCCCTTTTTGGTGTCGCTCTGGTGATGTTGGTGGGAGCCTGGCGGATGACATATACCTCCAGTTGCGTGGGGATCGACCCCCATGTGGGTGGTCTTGTTTCAAAATTTAAAATTTTGGTAAATCACCCTCCATCTGTTAATAATCGTAGTAACTAGTAGAACGGTCAATTGGGGGTAAATAATCAAACATCAGTTTATGGTGTTATACGACGTTTTGCCAGATTGGTTTTCTGGCCTCATCAGGCTACAAAAATTTTTTTTATTGAGAATAAAATTCACATTGAAAACAAAAAACTTTCTTACATCACAGCGGTACCCAATAACACTGAATTTAGAATTGATAATTACCAATTTGGTCCAGAAATTTTCAATGAGTCATATGCCAAATTGGCATAAGTCGTACGTTAGTTAAGGACGACACAACGAAGACTAAGCGAGCGATAATAAATACAAGTGGTATATAATCTATCATACATTTCTGTGTGTGCGTGAATAAATATGTGTCAAATAATCTGAATGTGTAAGTAAATGAAAGGTTGTGAATTACATTTTTGCAGAATAGGAAAATATCGGAAATTTAATGCATGAATGTCCTCTTTTTTATTTATACTATTCGGATTACTCTTAATATGAATCTTCTCAGAAATTAGACGTTTTTTATAGTCAGACTCAAAATATAATATTTTTGCGTTATTCCAATCAAATTTATGGTTAAATTTCTTCTGATGTATATTAATTACAGATTCTTGTTTCTCATATTTTTCATGTTCATTTATGTGAGTTTTTAGCGATCTCTTAGTTTCGCCTGGGTAAGAAGCCTCACAATTTGTACAAGTGAGTTTATAAACTAAATTTGTACGATCCCATTTTTCAGTAACATTCTGAAAAAATTTAATTCATAATCTTTCATTTACTTACACATTCAGATTCTTTGACACATATTTATTCATGCACACACAGATATGTATGATAGATTATATACCACTTGTATTTATTATCGCTCGCTTAGTCTTCGTTATGTCATTGAAAATGTCTGGACCATATTGGTAATTATCAATTTTAAATTCAGTGTTATTTGATATCGCTGTGATGTAAAAAAATTTTTTCAATGTGAATTTTATCCTTAATAAAAAAATTTTCTTTAGCCTGATGAGGCCAGAAAACCAATCAGGCGAAACGTCGTGTAACAACATAAAGTGATGTTGGATTATGTACCCCCAATTGGCCCTTCTACTAGTTACTACGATTAAAAAATGGAATAATTTAACTTTTAGTTCAAAGAATTAATTTTCAACCAAAAATAACGGATTTTCAAGAAAATAGTTATATTTTCAAACGAAGTTATGAATTTTCAACGAAAATGATGAATCTTCAACTGGAATAGTAGAATTATAAACCAAAAAGATGAGTTTTCAACTAAAACAATTAATCTTCAACTGAAATAGTGGAATTTTCAACAACAAAAAATTAATTTTTACTAAAAAAGATAAATTGTTAACCAAAACTTGAATAATTGAATTTTAAGTTAAATAAATTAATGTACAACCGAAAAAATGAATTTTCAACTACAATTGTAAATCTTTATCTGGAATAGTTGAATTTTGAACCAGAAGGATGAATTTTGAACTAAAATGATGAATCTTTGGAATAGTTGAATTTTTGACCAAAGAGATGAAGTTTCAACTAAAAAAGATCATTTTTAGTTGAAACTTCATCGTAGTAACTAGTAGAAGGGCCAATTGGGGGTACATAATCCAACATCAGTTTATGTTGTTACACGTCGTTTCGCCTGATTGGTTTTATGGCCTCATCAGGCTAAAAAATTTTTTTATTAAGAATAAAATTCACATTGAAAACAAAAAACTTTTTTACATCACAGCGATATCAAATAACACTGAATTTAAAATTGATAATTACCAATATGGTACAGAAATTTACAATGAATCATATGCCAAATTGACATAAGTCATACGTTAGTTAAGGACGACATAACGAAGACTAAGCGAGCGATAATAAATACAAGTGGTATATAATCTATCATACATATCTGTGTGTGCATGAATAAATATGTGTCAAAGAATCTGAATGGGTAAGTAAATGAAAGATTATGAATTAAATTTTTTCAGAATGTTACTGAAAAATGGGATCGTACAAATTTAGTTTATAAACTCACTTGTACAAATTGTGAGGCTTCTTACCTAGGCGAAACTAAGAGATCGTTAAAAACTCGCATAAATGAACATCAAAAATATGGGAAACAAGAATCTGTAATTAATATACATAAGAAGAAATTTAACCATAAATTTGATTGGAATAACGCAAAAATATTGTATTTTGAGTCTGACTATAAAAAACGTCTAATTTCTGAGAAGATTCATATTAAGAGTAATCCGAATAGTATAAATAAAAAAGAGGACATTCATGCATTAAATTTCCGATATTTTCCTATTCTGCAAAAATGTAATTCACAACCTTTCATTTACTTACACATTCAGATTATTTGACACATATTTATTCACGCACACACAGAAATGTATGATAGATTATATACCACTTGTATTTATTATCGCTCGCTTAGTCTTCGTTGTGTCGTCCTTAACTAACGTACGCCTTATGCCAATTTGGCATATGACTAATTGAAAATTTCTGGACCAAATTGGTAATTATCAATTCTAAATTCAGTGTTACTGGGTACCGCTGTGCGGGGAATCCAGATTTTGAGATAGAAACTAGCAATTGCTTTCGATTACGCCTTTATGCTTATTCTTGCATGTTTTTCACGAAGTTAAAAATTTCAAAGTTTCCCGATTTTATTTTTCTTAATGTATATTTGTTGAACCAATTTTGTTAAATCAATGAGGTTTAATGTAATTTTGAAAATGATTTTTTCACACACACCGCGCGTTTGGGCGAGTGTGTGTGCGGGCCACGTACAGGCGAACCTACTTTCCAGTTCCCAGATTTGCCGGGCAAGCTCATGAGTGCTCTGAGAATCCTTTCTCAATCACTCGTAATATTTTTGTAATTATTCACGTAAAAAAAGTGATGAACCGTTTTAGAATTTTCTCATCGAGTTCGTCAATTCTTTCTCAAAGTTCGCAGATTATTTACAAAAATACATCAATATCCGATGATTTTTTTTCATATCCGAGACCTAGCTACTAGTTCGTGACTTTTTTACGTGCTCACCCAAAACAGACATTTCCTTTTAGGATTATCCTTTTGGATTCAAGTAAACCCTGTCACCTTTCATGTTCGTGCGAACCCCCTGACCTCTCAGCCGCAACAACAATCGCCCCACGCGTCAGGACCGTCAACAGTAATAATTTCATTCAAATTTAATAATGAAAATGTAATATTGTACAATAATGTTATATAATAATGTGCTGTCAGAGCATCCGCTGCCAATTTACTTTCTGAAGAACGAATTGGTTTCTCAATGCGTAGAAACAAAATTTTCATAACTTCAAGGAAACGGAATATCCATGTCATACGGTGTGAAACTGTCTCAAATAAACGAAAGGCCACGTTGGTCTACATGGGGGGGGGGGTCCGAGTACGAGCCACGTCGTTTTACACTGAGGTGAAAAAAATAAAACGCATGGCCAGAAAACAGAAAAATGTTTACTGAAAAGAATAATAAGTCCAAAAATATTACAACACAAAAATAAATAAATTTTAACCCAAATATTTTATTTTTGAACCAGGTCTTCACTCAAAAAAAAAAAAAAAAAACGAATTTTCAACAAACTACATGAATCGTCGGCTATACTTCCGAAAAGATCACCCAAGAATATTGACTTGATACTTTCCCCTGGGGTTCCTTTTAGATAATTTTGACATTTTTCAAAAATTAGTTTTCTTTCGAAATCTCGAAAAATATTGATTCTGAAAAAAAATGTTGTTCATAAAAGTTGTAGATCTCGTCGAAAAACATATTTTTTATGTTCATATTTTCTTTCTAAAATTAATATTTTCCGAGAAAAATGCCCGAAATGAATTTTCAGATTTTTTTTCTTGGCAGTTGGAAAAGGGGTTCGGCGTGAGAGGGTGGAGAGGGTGTGGTTCAAATTTAATCACGCCGACGCCCTTTCCCAACGGCCACAAGTAAAACCACGCCTCCTAATCTTGCGCATTATAAATGGCCCACACCCCTCCCACCACTCATGCCGACCCCTTTTCCAACGCTTCAATAAAAACCACGCATCCTAGTGGTGGTCATTTTTTTGTAACCAAAAATCTGAAAATTCATTTTTGTCATTTGTCTCAAAAAATACTAATTTTTGGAGGAAGAGTATTGATATGAAAAATATGTGTTTCGACGAGATCTACAACTTTTGTAGACAACATTTTTTCCAAAATATGAATGAATGATGAAAGAAATAAAGTTTATGAGTAAGGAGAAGAGTATAGCGTCATGGCGTGTTACTGTTACTGTATTAAACAGAGACAGAGGTAGAAAGAGAGTGGATCAGTGTTGCCAACCCTTGCACTGTAAAGTCTGTAAAAGGCGAAATACATGGATATATTATAAGATAACAATAACCTCAATTGTTATGGTAGTCTGTTTTCAAACTTTTTACGCAAACAAGAAATTGTCAAATTAATCATTTTTACGCTCTATAATTGTGATTTCTATTATAATTTAATTATAGTTATAATATTGAATATCATTTGTGAAACGCGTGTACGTTTCGGTTCTACTTTACCTATAGGATAAAAATCTCCATTTCCTTATAGAGACATATTCAAATAATTATTTTTTTTCGGTTTAAATAGAAGTATGTCAGAGATCTGTGTATGTCTACAGATCAAGCATTCAATAATTTAAAAATATATTCAAGTTAAGCTTTTTTACGCTCTTAAGGGACACTCCTATTTAAAAACAATCACCGATACTTCAAGGAGTTGATTTTGATAATTTGAAGGGGTTTCAAAGAAGTTTAAAGACTAAAGGGTATTTTTTATAATCCAAGGAATTTTCAAGAACTTTAAGCAATTGCAAGGAATTTTAAAAGATTTCGAAGAATTTGAAATATTTTGAGATACCATGAAAGATTTTAAGGCGTTTTCAATTGATTTCAAAAGATTTCAAATTGATATTTGATAATTCGAAAGAATTTCAGAAGATTTCAAGGAATTTGCTATTTATTTTAATAATTTGAAGAAATTTTGAAGGACCGGGCATATTTTAGGGCATTTGAAAAGAATCCAAGGCATTTGAAAGAGATGTCAATAATTTTAATGGTTGCCAAAATATTTTAAAGGGTTTCAAATATTTTAGGACATTTTAACAGATTTCAAGGAATTTTCAACAGATTTGAGTAATTTAATTGATTCAAAAGGATTTGAAATATTCTAGAGTATTTTTAAATATTACAAGGTATTTTCGGAAGCTTTACAAAGTTTCGAGTAATTTTACAATATTTAAAATAACTCTTTAGGAAATTTTAAAAGATTGCAAGGAATTTTCAAGAGTTCTAAAAAGTTTATAGTGATTCAAAAGAACTTGAAATATTTTAGGGAATTTTTCAGGTATTTGTTTAAAAATTTCGAAGGATTTTAACGGACCAGGAGAGTTTTAGATAATTTCAAAAGAATGCAAGGTATTTTCAAAAAATTTACATAATTCAAAGGACTTCAAAAGATTTTTAGAGGATTTGAAAACTTTGAGAGTATTTCAAAATACTCTAAGAAATTTTCAATTTATTTCAGTTATTTCATTGATTTCAAAAAATTTGAAATATTTTAGAGTATTTAAAAAAATTTAACGTAATTTTCTAAAGCTTTGCAACAATTTTAAGGAATTAAAGAAAAATTTTGAGGATTTGAAAAGTTCTAGAGTATTTTAAAAGATTCTAAAGAATTTTCAGTAATTTAACTGATATCAGATGATATAAAAAGATTCTGAGTCATTCTCGAAAGCTTTAAAAAGTTTCAAGTGATTTTAAAGATTTCAAAGAACTTGAGAGATTTTAGGGAATGTTTGAAGATTCGAAAGAATTTTGTATTTATTTTAACGATTTGAAGGAATTTCAAAGGATGGAAATATTGTAGGGAGTTTTGGAAGAATCTAAGGCATTTTCTAGGGAATTTTCAATTGATTTCAGTAATTTAAATGGATTTCAGAGGATTTAGAAAATATCAAGTGATTTTAAAAGATTTCAACTGAATATATATTTTAGGAAAATATTTTAGAGAATTTCAGAACATTCAAATGAAATTTTTGTTTATTTCAATAATTTGAAGAAATTTTAAAGAATTGGGCATATTGCAGGATTTGAAATATTTTAGGCTGTTCTTAAAATTTTCATTTGATTTTAAGGAGATTAACAAAATTTCAACAATACAAGGAATTTTCCATTGATTTCAGTAATTGATTTCAGAGGATTTTAAATATTTCAGAGTATTTCAAAATATTTCAAGGCATTTAAAAAAAATTCAAGTTTCAAGGGATTTAAAAAAATGTTCAAGGATTTGAAAATTGTTAGATTATTCTGAAGGATTTCAAGGAGTTTTCAATTAACTTTAGTAATTCAATTGATTTCAGAGGATTTTAAATATTTTTTAGTATTTTAGAAGACTCCAAGGCATTTTCGAAAGCTTTAAAAAGTTTCAACTTTCAAGTAATTTAAAAATATCTAAAATAAATACTTAAAGAATTAAGGAAAAAAATTTTAGAGGATTTGAGAACTTCTAGAGTATTTTAAAAGATGCCAAGACATTTTCGAAAGCTTAAAAAAGTTTCAAGTGATTGGAAATATTTTAGGGTGCTTTTAAAAATTGCAAGGGATTTTGAAGAGCTTGAACAAATTCAAGGAATTCCAAAATATTTTTAGGGATTTCAATTATCTTAGGGTATTTTGAAAGATCCTAAGAATTTTTTAATTGATTTCAGTAATTTAATGTCACTCATAGGATTTTAATTATTTTATGACACTTTAAAAGATTCTAAGGCATTTTCAAGAGCTTTCAAATGCTTCAATTGATTTTAAAAGATTTCAAAATATTTGAAATTTTTTACAGTATTTCAAGAGATTATAATGAAGATTTAATTGGTTTCAGAGGATTTGAAATATTTCAAAGTATTTAAATAGATTCTAAAGCATTTTCAAGAGATTTGAAAAAAATTGTCATGGGGTATTGTATCAAAGCGTTTCCTAACATTTCGAAATTATAGATCGATTTCATAGGACCTATGCCAGGTTTTAGGACATATTAGAAGATTCCATGGAATTTTCAATTGATTTCGGTAACTTGATAGGATTTGAAATGATTAAAATTATTTCAGGGTTCTTCAGAAGATTCCGAAGCTTTTTCAAGAGATTTACAAATTTTCGGGCATTCCAAAATATTTTAAAGTTTTTGAAATATCTGAGGGTATTTTTAAAAGATTTCAGTAATTGGAAGTGATTAAATTCTTTCTCTTTTTTCCTTCTTTATTTATTTGTCTCTAATGAGCCGAAAAGGAGGTAGTTTGGAAGCCTAATTTTGATTTGTGAATGTTTTCCATGCTCTTTTTGCATAAAATTATTCATAAGAAAGTAGATTTCATTTCGATTTCAAATTAAAAATAAACGAGAATCGTTTTTTGAAGAAAAAAAAATCTATTTTTTTTTATTCTCACTATTCGAGGGCTTTTTTGGAGGGCACTTTAAGAAGATTAGAATCAGAAAGATTAATTTTTAAACAAGAAGATTAATTTTATAGCAGAGAAGAAGAATTTTCAATAAAATATGTACATATATTATTAACCAAATATTTGAATTTTCAACTAAAAAGATTAATTCGCTCAGAGAAATGTCCTTTTGTGACGAAAGGATGTTTCTTGAAGTAAATGGAATTTCCTCTCAAATTCAAGGTTGAGAGGATTTTCATTTGTCTCAGCAGGAAACCATTTGCAGCAAAAATTTTCCTTATGCGACTAACTTCACCTACTCTTGCAGCCAAATAATTCTGTTTGTGTAAAAAATATATTCACTTCGTTCAAAACAAAACAGGCAAGAGCACAATGCTTTTTTTTCAAGACAACTTTTTCTCTGAGTGATTTTCTACCAAAAAATAAGAATTTTTAACAAATGACATAAATTTCCCCCTAAGTACTTTGTACAATGGATGTGATGTTAGTTCAAATTTTATTTGATTAATTTTCAGTTCATATTTTCGCGCTTTGAATTTTTTTGCACAAATGGTTGAATTTAAAACCAAAAAGATCAATTTTCAACCACAAATGAAGCAGTTAAATTTTAAACTCTAATATTTTTACTAATGGAAGGTATTATGTACATTTCGAAACGACAATTAAGCAATGATAATGAGGAAGAACCTAATAAAGAGATTAAACTATCAGATGAAAACAATGCTTCATAAAAATAGTATATCAAAATCGACGTGAGTCCGAGGATGTGAACCAAATACTTTGTGCAACGTTTTGGTATTATTTCTTGTATAACATGTGTGGATTTGAAAAATAAAATTTATAAGCTGGAACAGTACACGTCAGAAATATCAGGATCTGCAGGTTGTTCGATTTTAATCAAACTTTGTAAAATTATAATGCTGTACTTTATACTTTCAATCATCTGATGAAAAATATTTTCATACAATTTTTGTCTATGAAAAGAATCCATGTAAAATTAGACATGTTCTACAAGTGAGCCGCTGGATAGTGTAAGGGCATATAAAATTCACATGGCCGTTCCGGTTGACCCCTGTTGTCTTTAAAATCGATTTTGAAAATTAAA